>JAVGVS010000238.1:135000-157500 GCA_032718565.1 Distichodus sexfasciatus | reverse complement strand
GACCTCTGCATTTGACCCATCCGTGAAGGACAAATGCCCGGGGAGCAGTGCTTGGGGACGGTACCTTGCTCATGAGTACCTCAGTGGTAATTTTACCGGCCCTGGATTCGAACCTGAGACCTTCTGATCACGGGGCGAACACCCTACCGTTACGCCACCAACTGCCCCGCACAAACAAAACTGGTTTGGGGCAGCTGTGTGTGTGTGTGTGTGTGTGTGTGAGGTAGCAGACCTCCATCACTCAAGGCAAACATGACCATGACAAATTAGCAGCAAGCTTCTCTCAAAAGACTATCCAGTTACTAAACATGCATAACTAGTCCAGCTCCATCCTCGGGCAGCGAGACAGAGAGAGAGAGAGAGAGAGAGAGAGGTACGGCAGGATGGAGGGAGCAGGAGGAGAAGACGAGTGTGTAATGTAATCTGGTTATCCCCGCTCGCTGTTTACATCTGCGTTATTAGGTGTGTAACCTCGCCGGCTCTGACGCGGCAACCTCTACATCACACACATAATTCCAGCTTTATTAGTGTGTCCGTCACCGCTGCACGCACATGTTAAAATCACCACACGACAAAGCTGCGTTAAAATCGTTCAAAAAATGGCGTTAGTGAAAAGCATGCAGGAAGAATAAGAAAGTCAATGTAAAGACCGTTGGTAGGGTAGCAGCAGGGAGTTGGTCGCTGGTTCAAGTCCTGGAGCAGTAAAGGTACCACTGAGGTACTCATGAGTAAGGTTCCGTCCCCCAGCACCACGAATGGGTCAACTTAAGAGGTTGTGGTGCACTTGGTGCTGTGCTGTGTTCACAATGACAAATACTCGCGTTTCCATGTTTCTAGGGGTGTAGCGATACATCAATGTACAGCGATATATAGATTTAATCGTCATCACAGCCACACCATCAATCCAAAATGACAATATGGAACAGACATCGTACATCTTGTGATTTCACTTTATAGTGAACAGGAGTTGAAGATTACTTTTCATGTAAATGTCTGATGGAACATAATTGTGAAATGATATTTGAGTTGCTTTTTGTGATTTGATTCGAACGGAAGTGATGGTGTTAAAACAGCATACGATACTGTCTCCTGAATACAACTGAATGGAAATCGTATCGTAGCAGACTGACGTCGTCAAACATCGTATCGTCATTGAATCAATATAATATTGTATGGTTTGAAACTTGTGATTTACACTCCTAGTGTTTAACATTAGAACAAACGAGGCTTCAGTCGGCCCTGAAGTCGCCTCCACGTGGAGTTGTCAGCACCGTCCGGCTCCTTTCTTTTAGGGAACAATGGAGGAGGAAAACAGCCGTAACTTCTTAGTGTGTCAGTGTGTGTGTGTGTGTGTGTGTGTGTAAAAACCTGGCAAAGTGTGCTCAGGAGTTGGTCAGACAGCTCCAATAAAGAGCCTGACAACCTACTTTCTCCTTTAATCACAGTTTTAAGAGTTTCTTAGACGTGGTCCAGCCAAACACCACCTCGTTCCGCCTTACACACACACACACATACACACACATCAACACACACACATACACACACACACCGCTGATAAAGCAGCCAGGGACGATGACAGTCATTGTTGCTTCTTTTGTCAGCGTTTCTCCTGCGCCGACTTGCCGCTTTCCAGAGTGCCGAGTCGGACAGTGACGGAGTTCGGGTCGGCGTTACGACACTTGTGTGTGTGTGTGTGTGTGTAAAGGGGCGTTTTTACTGACATTGTGTTTGGACGTTGTGTCGGCCCTCATTTGCATAATTAGTCCCTGACACCCTCACACACACACACACACACACACACTCTTTACGAGCAACAAGGCCGAGCGAGGCGAGGGAGATACGCGAACAAAGCCCAGCGCTGATGAGCCAACAATGGCGGCCTTGAAGGGTCATTTGCTTCTCTTTGGATGATTTTTCACCCTCTAATTGTAATTTCTGTCAATGCCATTGCGAGGCGGGATGGAGAAAGAGAGAGAGAGACCCCCCCCTGCAAATTGGGGCCGGGGCGAGGGGAGAGACACTGGCATCCAAAAGTTATTGACACAAACGAGTCAAAAAATACGGCAGCCAAGAAAGTCCCAAAAAGATTTCAGAATTTAAAATAAACATATAATACACTGGAAATTATTTTCAACTCAGTTTGCTGAGAATAAAATGAGAAGATTCAACCGAAAAAGAAACTTTAAAAAACATATTTACTTTGAGGAGTATGTGCAGCCCAAAGTTTTGTGTGCTTGTTATATGGAGAACTTTGTTTGGGACCAAGTTAAGATTAATTATTCATCTTGTAGGAACAAGTTAATATCATGTGCATCCAAGTTTGTTACAAGTGAGTGATTATTTGTCGTTGTGAACACACCACAGCACAGCACACTGTGCACCACAACCAAATGTTACCTCTGCATTTAAACCATCCGTGAAGGAGCAGTGGGCAGCTAACAGACGTCCGGGGAGCGGTGCTTGGGGACGGTACCTTGCTCATGAGTACCTCAGTGGTAACTTTACCGACCCTGGATTCGAACCTGTGACCAACTGCCCCCAAAAATATTATCTTGTGAACAAGTTATTATCTTGCTAAATTCTAAATGATTATCTTGTGTGCTCAAGTCAATTATCTTGTGGGAATAATATTATCACAGCTCTCCCCGAACTCTACCCCAGCTGCCCACCGGAGGCACCCCGTCCCGTCTCGTTTGTCTTATGTGGTAGGTCAATCATTTGCCTCCGTCCTGCCTGGTGTCCTGATTGGTTAATTATCTGTGCTTTGTTCCTAATTTCTTGATCTGCTTCTTTCATTGGCTCCTGTTTTAGTCCCCGCCTCCTGCTCACCCAGTTCTGCTAATCTATTGGTTTAGCATGTAGTATCTTGTCATCAGCTAGTTTAGTGTTTGCATCTGTTTTAAGTTAGTTAGCCCCCCATGTAGGCATGTCTCTCCGTGTTGTTTCTGTTGGTCCACCGTTACTCTACCCCACGATGGCGTGCTGAGTTTGCTGTGTTTTGGAAGAGAAGAAAGTCTTCAGTTTGTTGTTTTGTGGCCATCGAGCCATCGTCAGGTGCTCCATCATGCCAACATTTGTGACTATTATTATCTTGTGCATTTAAGTCAGTTATCTTGCACAGTCAAGTTATTGTCTTGTGCACACGAGATATGACGTTCATTAGAATCGAGCACAAAATATTTCAAGACAACTTGGGACACCACCTGACAAAAAAGCGCTACAAGGACACAATGCATGTTAATCAAATTCCTACTGTACGTGCAAATAGACTGCTAATACATAATAACTTGAGCACACAAGATTAAGAAACCTTTTACCTCAAGATAATTAAATTGGATGCACAAGATAATAAATTGTTCCCAAAAGATGATAAATTTGCGTGCACAACATAATAGCTTGGTTTCCACAAGATAATTAAGTTAAATGCACATGATAACGTCACTCCCAAAAGATAAAATCTTGTTCCTACAGGATAACTTATTTTCAGAAGATAGTAAATTTGCAGTAGTTTATTATAGTTACAGTTTAATAATAAACTTTTCTAAAAAGGTAAAAGATATTAAATTGTCGGCACAAGATAATAATTTGTTTCCTTCAATATAAATAATTTAATTCCACAAGATAATAACTGGTTCCCATGAGGTACTTGTTCCAATAAGACAGATAATTTGTTTAGACAAGATTATAATTTGTGGACATAATATTTTAATTTTCTTTTTATGGAACTTCGTACGAATCGTTCATCCTCCGTGAGTGATTTTAACACCTGGCTGACGTTGCATGGCCTGAAAGTCAAGAGTAAGAGTTTCTGTCGGTCTGAAGTCTTACATCATACACTAACTCCACGTCCACTCCGAGTGAAAGAAGAACCTCACATCTTACAAAAGCGAGTGGGCATGAATCACGGCCGTCGTTACGTTCAGCAGGAGACGGATGTGGTGGGGGTTGGAGTGCGTGGAGGTGGAGGTTTTTCTGGAGATTATCTCCATATATTTATATCTGCTCACCTTCGTGGGGCAGGGCTGTGTTTTTGAGGGGCAGGTGCGGTGCGCTGTGAGAGGGGACGGGGCAGACGGAGGTGTAGATGGGGCAGGGCTGCAGGATGATGGATGGGGCTGATAGAGGGAGGAGCGGAGCGAGGGATGGGAGGAGCGAGGCGCTGTTATCTGTCCCGCAGCCGGCCGAGGCGTCAGCGTGATGTGTGTGTGCTGTCGCTTCATGCTTTATGGCTCTCTTCCTGTCTGTCTCTCATCTCTCCTCTCTCTCTCTCTTTTCTTTGATATGATTCTCTCCTGCTCTCTACACTGTCCTTCATCGTATTCTCCTCTCTTGCCTTCTACTCTGCCCCGTGCTCTTCTGTCTGCTTTTATTCTCCCATCCTGCCTCATATGGAGATCTGTTCCACAATCTTCTCTTTCCTTCTCAACTTCTGTCATCTTTTGTATCTGTTTAACTGTTTTTCAATCACGTTTTTACCTCCTTTGCTCTCCTCAGTTCTCTTCTGAATTTTTCAGAGTTCTCTTCTCCTCTTCTCCATTTCCTGAATTCTCCTCTCTTCTTATGATACCCACAGTTTTCTCCTCTTTTCTCCTAATTCTATTATATTATATTATATTCTCTCATTTCTGGGTCTGTTTTACTCTCATTTTGTCTGATTCTTTAGTCCTTAATTCCACTCAAGTGGAAGCTCTCGCAAGTTCTCTTCTGCTCACCTCAATTCACCCAAGTTCTCCACGCCTACGTTTTCCTGAGTTCTCATCTGTCCCTATAATGTTCTCACTTTTCTCTCAAGTTGACCTTTCTTCATTTGTCATTTTTGCCTCTGTTTTACTCTCGTTTGTCCAGTTCTTTTGTCCTCTGTTCTCCTCAGTTCTCTTTTCCGTTCTCTTCTGTTCTTCTTAATTCATAGTTCTCTTCTCCTCTCCTACGTTTTTCTGAGTTCTCATCTCTTCTACTCAGATCTCTATTGTCTTCTGGTGTTCTCAGTTTTCCCACATTTTCTTTTCTTCACTTCTGTCATTTTTTGGTTCTGTTTCACTCTCTTTTTTCTCCCAGTCCCTCTTTGTCCAGTTCCCCCAAAATCTCTTCTGTCTCATCAGATCACTCACAGGTCTCCCATGTTATCTTCTGTTGTCTTTCATTCTGTTCAGACCTTTTCTATGCTAAGAGATGAGAGATGAGGTCTCATCTCCACTTTTTCCTAAATTCTCCTCTAGTTCTCCGTTTTCTCTCAACTTCTCTTTTACACTTCAGTTCCCCCAAAATTCCCTCTATTCTCCAATCATACCTTCTGTTTTCTCAATTCTCCTCGCCTATATTTTCCCAAATTCTCCTCAGATCTTTTTCTAATGTTTTGAATTTTCTGTTCTCCTTTCTTCACTCCTGTCATTTTTTTTGGTTCCGTTTCACGCTTTTGTTTCTCCCAGTCCTTTATTCCTCCCAGTTACATTCTGTTATCTTCTGGATTCTTTCATTCTCTTCATTTCTCTTTAATTCACCAGAGTTCTTCTCATCTCTCTTATTTTCCCAGTTCTCCTCTATAACTTCATATCTTTGCATTTTCCAGTATTCTCATCTCTTCTCCACAGTTCTCTCTTTCTCCTCTATTCTCAACCCTTCTCTTCTTTTTTATTTCATTTTCGTAACCCTTTTCGCGAAATCTGTGTCGTGTTCCACCAGTACTTGAAATAAATACGTCACGTGCCGTTCCCCAAAATGTCACACCCAAACGACCCAAACTGAAAGACAGATGGCAATTTGCCAATTGCACAGAATTCAGAGCTTCAAGTAACAGAAATAAAGGAGAAAGTGGAGGAGATATGAGAGGAGGCGAAAATCCCCACGAGCTCCAGCACGCTAATTAACCAAACAGGCCGTTATCAGGCCTCGGGCCCCTGATTGCTCTTTTTAATCACTTTTTTTGCCCGTTTTCTCCTCCACTCCAGAATTTCAGCTCTTATCTTTTTACCAGTCTCTTCCCATCCCATCCCATCTTCCCCGGCCGTGCTGCACTCGTTCAGCAGCAACGCCGCGACGCTGCAGACGAATCCGGCTCTCCTGATCACAATGAGAGTCACAAAGACATGAGAAACTTTTTACAACAGGTGCACCAGTGTAACATCACGCCATGTAGAGACAGAACTGGAGCACAGTGTGGCCTCAAATGTGAACAAATAAATTTGATTAACATTTAAAAAGTCTTCTATAACGTTTTTGAGCCTTAAATGACCTCAGACAAAGGATGAAAATTAGATTTTATAGTTGCTCTTGATGAGGGATTGACCGATTATCAATGACAATATTTTATTTTTGATATTCTGATCAAATTAATGAATTTTTAAATGTACTTATTTGTATCTGATGCAACAGATGCAAAAAGAATTTAAAAATATAATTTTATAATTTGAGATTTTCTAGTTCATGAAACTTTAGGGAGCTGTTATATATAATCATGCATTCATTAACTCGTTTAACTAAATTTCTTTTCTGCTCTTTCATATTATTTTGTCTTACTCAATCCAATTCTATTCAGTTATCTATTTTATTTATTGATTAATTTTATCTATTAGTATTAATCAGTATCGGTGTTGAAAATCATGTGGGTCCTACGCATGACACAAGGGTCCTAGAGAGGTGTGTGCAATTTAAATTATGATGATGTGAATGTTATTTCACATTCTGACTCACTTTTAATCATTTTAACAAATTGTACGGCTCATGAACACACACCAGGCTTCCTTATTCAGCTCGTTCCTGCGTTTTCTCTCTCTACATTCGTCTCCAGGTCTCGCTGTGTGTTTGTGCTGCTGCTTTATTGGAGTGATTGATTGCTCTTTGTGGGACTCGGCTGTCAGTTTGATTGATGGTCTCTCCAACTGCAGGCCGGTGGGCTTTTTATGACGAACACGGCTGAAGGACAGTCACACTTTCTCTTACCGCTCTCTTTAGCCAACAAACTGGCCCAGTTAAACATGGCAGGACAGCACTGTGTGAGTGTGTTGCGTTCGACTGATATATATTTTCAGAGCAGATTATTACTAATCAGGGATGGCATTATTATACTGGATGTCAGCTTGTGAATCGTGAAAGTACTCCAACACAAAGCTTACAGTAAATTACAAAGAGCTCCAGCTGCCTTTTTAATACTGTTAAACAAGTAAAAAAACAAATAAAGAAGTCAAATCTAAAGCCCAGTTTAACTGCAGCATGTGGTGCAGACAGACATATATTTACATTCATTTATGTCAGCATATCGATAACCATTAAGATGATAAATATCAGCAGTGATAATCATTCGAGCTGCTATGGAGCACAGCCAAATTTTACAGGTACAGCTGAGAACTTACTGTTATTATAAACTATCTCATATTTCTATGTAAGTGTCTTAATAATCTAGTACTTACACATTTCTACAGTCAGTTCTGTTCACTTCCAGAACCAGAACCAGACACTATTATATATATCCTATCTTACTATAGAGCCTATAGTCCTATTGTTTTATTGTTTAATACTTACTGTTACAAATACATACTAGATGTATTATAGTATATATATATAGTGCATGAGTAGTACAAAATAGTATATTTATATTAATTTAAGCAAAAATATATTGTGGTAAAAATACTATATAGTAGATATATAACAGTTTATATAACATATCTAGTATAATATATCTATTGTAATATAGAAAATTGTAGATAGATAGATAGATAGATAGATAGATAGATAGATAGATAGATAGATAGATAGTAAATGTATAGTATATACAGTACTGTGCAAAGGTTTTAGGCAGGTGTGAAAAAATGCTGTAAACAAAGAATGCTTTCAGAAATATAAATAATGATTGTTTATTTTTATCAATTTACAAAATGCAAAGTGAACGAACAAAAGAAAAATCTAAATCAAGTCAGTATTTGGTGTTACTACCTTTTGCCTTCAAACCAGCATCAATTCTTATAGGTACACTTACACAAAGTCAGGGGTTTTGTAGGATTATAGTCATTATATTATTTTGTAGGATTATAGGATTATAGATCTGTGGTTAGTTCTCCAAGATGTTTGGAACAACCTACCAGCCGAGTTCCTTCAAAAACTGTGTGCAAGTGTACCTAGAAGAACTGATGCTGTTTTGAAAGCATTCTTTGTTTACAGCATTTTTTCACATCTGCCTAAAACTTTTGCACTGTACTGTATATTTGCTTATTGAATGTTATCTTACATCTTCACTATTTTACTTCTAATTGTTTGTTTATTGCTTACAGTTATATTATATATTATTTTAATATAATGCTATTACACATAAACTGCATTCAGAACTTATTTAGTGGATACATATCTTAAATCTTTTCTTGTCACTTTTATATTCTTATAACCCTATTTTACTGCATCTCTTATAGTACAGGAAGATCTATCTGTGTAATGAAGAAACTTCCAAATTGTCCAGTCAGGTTCGTCATGTCGTCCCTCTTCTCCCTCCTCTCTCCCTCACTCCTTCTCTCCTACCTGAGTTCACTCACACTGACACACACTCTGACGGCCCTGCAGGTTGCTCTACCACATGAAGGGCACGCTCTTCGGCTGTTCGTCTCCATCTCCGTCTCGCCCCCCTCCCAACCCTCGTCCCCTTCCCCGCCTCCCCCCACCTCCAACGTCATCTCGGCCTATCAATCAAAAATGTATTAAGTCCAAAGTGTGTGCGATCAAAGGCGGAATTCCTGGGAGGAGGCCAGATAAGCACTATCTCATTAATAAGTGCTTTAGCATCAGAGCGCCGCTGCGCCTCCTCCCCGGCCCCGCTCCTGCCTTTGATATCTAATTATCCCTCCCCTCTCTCCCCCTCCACACCCACACCCCTAAAAAACCCCACCACACTCCACCCAAACCCACGAACCCGCCCCACGCTTTCCCTTCTCTCAGCCGTCACCGCAAACGCCAGCGTCACGTTTAACCTTTTGAGATCTTCAACATTTTTGAGCATTTCTTCTTCTCCTTTATTTATTCACTTACATCACTGGAATAATACTATAGACATGCTTTTTGTGGGAACAGTCCTTGGGGATGGCACCTTGCTCATGAGTACCTTAGTGGTACCTTTACCAGTCCGGGACTTGAATCGGCGAACCTCCAATCACAAGGTCAACCTCCCCGTTTGTTTTCATTGAAGCCTTTTTTAGACATACAGTTGTGTCAGAGATACTGTATATAATATGTGCAAACTGACACATTCTGTGGCTTATTATAATTAAAATATGTCCAGATGGAAGTGAGCTGATCTCTGGAAAACACTCATATACACTTGGAATACTCTTACAAATTCTCCAGATCTCAATAGTATGTGTCTCATGTATGTGTTTTATTTCTATATGAAGTTAGTGACAATGTTTTTATGGAAAATATGGGACCACTACAAAAATTTAGAGCTTTTTATATATTCTTACATATAAAATATAATATTTTAATATATTTGTATTATATATTATATATTTGTATTATTTTTGAATTGTATATTCCTATTTAAAGTTATTGAAGGTGAAATTTACACAGGTTGCAGGCTGAGCTCCAATAGGGTTAAAACACAAGCAGCATTAAAAGAGGAGCGAGAAAAAAGGCTTTAATTAAAAAGCAGGTTCATTAACAACTTCTAGCAAAAGACACCGTCTTAACTCACACCAAGCGAAGAGCCGAGCTCCTGCTGACATCAAATAACCACATCACACACCTCTTTATGGCTTTGAATTTGCTAAGTTTGACCAAGAAAAAGCAGACTGTTATTCAGCACACTCATCACATATTTTTGCATGATAGAATAATTTCACCTGCTTATAAGATGTTACTAAACCCACAATTGAGAGATAAAATATAAATAGTTTATTTGTAAAGTCTGAAAAAAACACTAAGTCTTTACCAAGTTCAGAATTAAACTATAAGTGTTAGGGTTAGATTTTTACATTTACAGCATTTTACATTTACAGCATCTTACATTTACAGCATCTTACATTTACAGCATTTTACATTTACAGCATCTTACATTTACAGCATTTTACATTTACAGCGTTTTAGCAGACACTCATCAAAAAGTACAAACAATTTTCCTGCAGCAATTTGGGGTTGAGGGTCCTGCTCCCGGATCTAATGATGGTAGTGCAGGAGATAGGATTCGAACCTACAACCTTTTGGTCCAGAGATTGGATAAAGGGTCTTGGGCTTGTGTCCTAACCACTAGACCAACACAACAAAAAATATCCAGTTTCAAACCTGGGGAGGTTTCACGTACAGTATGAGCGAATATGATGACCACTACAGAAACCTACCTTTAAACCCGCCGCTCATCCGCCTGCTCTGCCTTTAGCACCTGAATATCTGGTCTAGTCCCATCCGGTCTGGTCTTTTGGTCTTGAAATATTAGTAACCTGTGTTTCGCCAAAGAATGGAACATGTTGTAGAAGTGTAAAAAACAAGTTTCATCACGATACGATATTATATCAATTTTAGGTTAATGTTTGGTAGAGCTCAGGAATAAAAACCTCAACTGATGTCCTAGTTTAGTTGTGATTTGATATGAATGGAAGTGTTAAATTAGCATATGATATTATTTCATATTGATGGCCGTCTCCCAAATCATATCGAATAGAAATCACATCCTATCAGACCCGAATCTAATCATTGGAAATCAACATAATATCGTATCATGAAGGAATTTGTGATTTACACTTCTACAAAACACGTTCCATTACAGCCCTAATCCTAATCTTTTTAAGAAGCAGTCGGTCCCTAACAGCTCGAGTGAATCGGATCCTCGTTGTGTGAGAGAACCGAACCGGATCAGACCAGACCGGACCGGACCAGACCAGACCAGGCGTTTAGGTGGACAAGACAGAGCAGAGGGACGAGCGGCGGGGTTTTTGGAGCGGAACAACGAACGCGGTGACAAGATATCCACACGTCTCGGAGAAATGAGAGAGTGAGCGAATGAAAGAGAGATTGAAAGAAATGGACAAATGAAAATGGAGAGGAGTGAAATACGGAGAGAGGGAGAGCGCGGGAGAGAAGAAATCAGAGAAAGGGGAATAAGAGAACGAGAAAGACGGGAGAAAAAGAGAGAGAATCCCCTCCCCTCCTCTCCTCTCCTTCTCTCGCTCCCTCGCTCCTTGGTTTTCGGTAAGAGAAGCTGTGAGAGATAAGAGTAAAAGGACAGAGAGTGTGTTTGGAGGAACAATCCTCTCACTGTCCCTCGCTCCCTCTCTCCCTCCACCTCTCAGCCTCGCTCTCTTTTTTGGGTCTCATCCCCTCTTTTCTCTTTCGGGCCTCGTTCTGTCTAATGGTGGCACTCACATTTCTGCAGATGTCGGACTCGATACGCTGCTCCGGCCTGACTGTCAGCTCACAGGGAGCTCACTCTTTCACACACACACACACACACACACACACGAACAGTCAACTAACACAGGCTAGTGTGTGTGTTATGGAGCTCATTCTGGTTTTGACAGAAACACTGCAATATTTTAATATTACATTACATTACATTACATTACACATGGCAGACGGTTTTATCCAAAGCTCCTTACAACAGAGAAAAACATTCCAGCTTGGGACCATGTTAGAACTAGCGGTATTGAGTTCTAGGTGTACGAAGTTTAGCTGCACAATCTGTTTTGTAGGAATATAATAATAATAATAATATAATAATAATAATAATAATAATAATAATAATAATCTCTTTCATGTTGCACTGAAAACCCTCTCTGAAAAGATGTGTAAGAATAAGAAAAATGTCTACTTACAACCTGTACAGTATTACTATATGCTATAACATTGCCATAATATTAGCACAATTTTTGCACTGCCTCTACTATTTGCACAACCGTTAAATATGTATATATCACTGGTCACTTTTTAACTAACTGTATTGCACAGAATGGTTCTCCAAAAATGCTGCAATAATTTTTGTGCAAACTTAAATTTCAGTCAGACTTTTTAAGAATACACTTCTATTAATAGAATGGATATCGAAATCTTTCGTATTGAAAACTGTCAGTCAGTTGTTGCCCTATCTGTTCTTTGTTCTCTATCTCTTGTTGCACTGTGTAAACTGGAGCCACGTCTTCTCGTCTCTCTGTATATCTGCACAATATATAGAAGAGATGACAATAAAGTTTACTTTGACTTTTATAAATAATAATAATAATAATAATAATAATAATAATAATAATAATAATAATAATAAAAAAGAAACAGAACAATGACAAGAGGATTCCGTAGCACTTCATGCTTGGACCCCTAAAATAACCAAAAAAGTCTGTAATTAGACAGTGGTGGTGATAGGATTCAAACCCATGATCCCTTGGCCCGGAGGCGATCATCCTAACCAATAACTACTAGTATAACTGTTAGGGTGTTGTCCCCATGATCTGAAGGTTGTTGGTTCCAGTCCTGGGCCTGTAAAGGTACCACTGAGGTACTCATGAGTAAGGTACCGTTCCTGCTCCCCAGGTGCTGATAGATGTGTTCACTGCTCCTTCATGGATGGGTCAAATGTATGTGTACTGTACTGTGTTCACAATGACAAATAATCACCTAAATTCACTAGACCACAACTAGCTCATCCATATGGTGTATGTTATTGGTTTTATACTCAAAAATATCTTTACAAAGGCAAAAGACGACTTAGTTTAGGTTTAGTTTATTTCATAACAACCACCTAATACTCTGCTTACACACACACACAGTGTAAGCAGGCTCGTTTGGAGGGGGGTTCTGTGTGTGTTTTTGGGGGGGGAGTAAGAACACACTCCCTCACTGTTAAAGCTCTGGCTAATCGCTCAAAGCTCGGCCGAGACAAACGCAGTGCAGATTTGCACCAACAAAACCGCTTAAAATGGACGACAAAAACCTCAAAGAGCGACGAGAGAAAGCGTCTTAAAAACGGCAACAAACTCAGGTTACAGCGTTTACAAAGAGCAGGAATTCTAATGCAATCAGAGCAGCTCGCCTTCACCTCCCACTCCTTTCTTCATGCACATTAGAGGAGAAATTAAAAAAGGACAAACAGAGAGTTGGCAAAACTAATTAATTTACCAGAGGAGAGAACTCTCTAATGTTCGTGGTTTTTATTTTATAAAGAACAGAGGCAGTGGTAAGAGGATGTGTTGTGGAAAACAGACACACATTAAACAAGGAAATCCAGAGAGAATTACCGGCTTTGTACATTAAAATGCAGTTTAATTAACATATGGAGAAAAACACAACTCTAAAGAACAAACATAAAAGCAGAGAATCAGTGAATAAAGTGCAGCGGTGCTGAAAATGAAAAGTGTGTGAACACACACACACACACACACACGTATGAGTGAAATTCGGCCCAAAAAGAGATGATGAAGCACATGATGGATCTGACATCATCTCAGAAAAATGGAAACAAGAGATAATAATAATAATAATAATAATAATAATAATAATAATAATAATAATAATAAAAACAGTTAAGAGCTACTGTCACTGAAAGGCATTATCTAAGAATCATAAGACAACAAATAGGACAATAATAATTAAAACAACAACCAAGGAATTGAGCTTTAATTACTTTTAAGTGCTAAAACAAAACAAACATAAAAAAAAATCCTGTAAAATTACATTAAACTTTCTGCAAAAACACTTACAAAACTGATATAATTACAAACAAATTCCTTTTGCTTCCATCATTTTTAGTTTGCTCTGTTTTATCGTATTTTTGTATTTCTATGAGCTATTGGATAATTAACCTTCTCTTGAGATTAATAAAGTATCCATCGATCTAACTATCTACATGTTTAAGATCATGTGGTCAGATTAGTAATCATTTTCTAATAATCACATATCCAGTATATAAACATGATATGACATTAATAAATCTGTTTTAAAACTGGGAAAACTAAAATTAGCAATATTACTGATTTAGCCCCATTTTTAAGTATCTTATCAGTAGTAAAACTAGGTTTAAGACACTGCGGCTTTTTATGATTTATTGTCACAAAGCAATAGATTGCTACAAAAATACACTATTAACTTTCACTCTTTACAAAGACGGCTACGTGCGGCTAGCAGCTGTTTGTGATTGGTGTAGAATTAGCAGATGTGATGTCTGATTGGTTACCGTGTCTCATTGCATCACAGTGCACTCTTAGCAGCTGCCAGATGTAGTTGTAGGATGAAGTCCACATTGGCCAAGATGGAAGCAAAAATCCATGTCTGTATTTAGCTAAATGTACGACTTTGAAGATAGAAATTTGTTGCTATCATTGTGATTTGACATAACATTGTTAAAAATATATATGCCGTATTTTTCTTTAACTTTTAACATGGTGTTTCATTTTGTTTATTTGAAGATTATGCTCCAGAACGAACACTCCGTATTACTGGATGAAACAGCTTGGATATATTCAGCTGCTCTTTCTCTGTAGCTTGTAGTGTAGAAACTGCTATATTAAAAGAGCTCTGATACTTTTAATCACAATATTTAAATTTAAATGTAATTTTTTTCCACATTTTTTAGCACAGAGAAATGTCAGTTTGTCTGTCTGGTTGTTGTGAGTAAGTTGTGTTACATGTTTTGTTAGTTCCGTGATGACCTCGATGTTCTGACCCTGTAGATAAACAGGAACGAGTCAGGAGCCAGACGAGAGGTTAAACCCCACACATGTAACAATTACAGCAGTTTATACTCTCACTCTCTCTCTCTGCTTCCTCACACACTTATACACACACTCTTATACACACATACACACACAGATTGACCTGCCGTTGCTCCGCTGCCCCGAGGGCTTGAATAACTGTCTGGTGCCAGGCTTCTGCACCCAGGGGCTTATGGGAGATGAAGCCAGGGTCGGAGAGAGGCTGGTGTGTGTGTGTGTGTGTGTGTGTGTATGTGTGAGTGTGTGTGTGTGTGTGCATGTTTGTATTCAGTGTGTTGTGAGGACCTGGCTGTCCCCTAAAAACCTTGCTGTGTTGTGGGGACAGTGTGCTTTGTGAGGACTGGTCCAAATAAGGAATAAAATATTATATTAAATGTTGATGTTTTATTTGAGAAAGTAAAAGAGATAAAGATTTACTTGTGGTTGCTGTCATTAATGTTAGGGGTAACTCTAGTTTTATGTTTAGAACTAGGGTTTAGGGCTAATGTTAGGTTACTACTATTCTTATTTTATTTTATATATTATAATTATTATGTTGATTTTTTTTAAAATTGTACTTTCTACTGGATACATGACATAACCTCAACCTAACTTTATATTGTCTCGTATATTTTTGTGTTATATATTGTGTTGTAAATTCTGCTGTATATTTTATATAATGTTGTATTGTGTACACTACTGTATATTTATGTATTATATTTTGTATTGTATATTGTATGTTTATATTGGATATTATGTATTTTTGTAGTGTATAGTGTCCATTGTTCGTGCTCAGTGTGTATTATATATTAATATGTCTCGTGGTGTTTATAATCTCTGTTTCATCCACATTGTCTATATTTTGCCAGAGACACTTAAGCACTGGAAACACATTTCCTGTAATACAAATAAATCTGATTATGATTCTGATTTAATTATTCAGCATTTTGTAACCTTTACTGTGGTAAACGCTTCATAAACAAACTTACTACATAACTTACTGACTACTGACTTACAACGGAAATACATCACAAAGATAGAGATACAAGGGTGTGTGTGTGTGTGTGTGAGTGTGTGTGTGTGAGTGAGTGAGAATACCCTCGTGTTTGTGCGTATAACCATCTGTGTGTGTCTCTCTCCCCTGACTTTACCTGTCTCCAGTCATGAGATTTGTGTTCTGCAGTGAGCGGTCAGCAGATGGACGGGTGACCAAGAGATTTCACTTGACCTTTCTTCCATTATTTCCCTTTTTTCTCGCTTTTCCGAACAGAGCCGACGTTCCCACAATTCTCCGCTGAAACACACAGTCTGGAAAACAAATGTTCCATTTCAATCAACATTCACAGAGGTCCGGAACGGCATAACAAGCCTAACAAGCGTGATGATTTACAAGTCTGTCTGTCAAATACAGTATATAATATGTAAAAAGTATATTTTTATGTTATTATTTTTAATACATACAGTTTAATGTATTACATTTTGATATTTGCATATATTAAGTGAGTAATGGTTTATTTATTGTCATTCTTCTTTAGCAGCTCAAAGTGCTTTAAAGAGCAAGTAAACAGTAAAAACCACAGACTGTCCTCACATTTCAGCTGTGCTCATTATTACTTTATTATGCTGAACTGAGCTATAAAATAATCACATAAATGTTCTTTTTTGTTGCAAGTTAAATAAGGGTTGCATTTTGAAAATATTGAAATTTTAATATATATGCTGTACGTACTGCTTGCTATGTGTCATATGATTTCTTTGTCTTGTACAATGTCTTACATTTACTTTTGGTTTTAATTTTAAATATTTTTGTTGCACTACGTATTTGTTACACTGTGGACCCTGTGCCATTTCGTCTCACTGTATATTCGTATATGGTTGAGATGAAAACAAAGTTCACTTTGTGAGGAAAGTTAAAATGTCACACCCCAAAGTAAAAATGGTTCGGTTTGGGTTTCCTGAGTGAAACTCTTCAGCTCGTTCCATTAGAAATCTAATTTTACGACATTTTGAACCCAAAAACTTCCTTCTGGAATTTACAATAGTTACACACACACAAACCTAAAACACACTGAACACCCCAAAAACCTGATAATCCGGCGCTGCGGGAAGCGGCTCCTTTTCGATGTAATCAGCCGGCCAATCATGTGACCCGGGAAGAGGCGGGCGATTGGCCCGGGCGGCGAGGGTCACGGCCGGGTCATCGCAAGTCGTCCAAAAACGAACCAGATGGAGGAGAAACTGAAGAAAGTGTGGCCCGGGTTCGGATCTGGACTGTGTGGTCCATGAGTTAGTGACCTAGGGTCCAAAAGTTTCATAACCACAGCGGTGATGGTGTTGGTGGTGACGGTGTGACCCCAAACTGCCCCCCACTTCCACGTCCCCCCACCCTGGGGCAGTTTTCGGGCCCCGGCTCCCTGGGTGGTGCAGTGGAGACTCTCCCGATCGGGTCTGGTTGTGATTTTGTGTCTGAGAGTTCAGCCGTCCGTCTGGCGTTTCCCAGGGATTGTCGGGGGATTTGGGGCTGTACAATGTGTGTGAGTGTGTTCTTGTGTTTAGTGTGTACTTGTATTTAGGGGTTTGTGAGGACCTGATGACAGTGATAAGTTTATATGGAATTATGGGGACATTGTGATATGTGAGGATCACTCCCTAAAAAGAGAATCCAAATTTTACAGAAAATTTCCAGGTTTTATTTATAAAACCAAAATAGGTGAAAGATTTGATTTAGTAAATAAGGTTAGGTTTATGTGTAGTATTATTTACATTTTGCCATTTTGAGAATATATTGCTATATATGTTACAAAACTGCTAATACAAGAGAATGTGTGTGGTGATGTATTTACTAGTGATGCACGATATGGAAATTATCAGCTGATGCCAATATCTGATGTTTTTCATGCTTATATCTGCCAACATTGATAAATGAGAAAGGCAGGGTTGAGCGCATGATCACCAAAGTTCCATAAAAATAGCACAAAAATAGCACAATAACTCTGACATTTCCGACGCAGCACCAAGTCAAGCGAGTGTGAAAGCAGAGTGGAGAGAGAACGGAGCATTTCCAGCATAGTGCACAACATTTAAAAAAAAAGTAATTTTCCGTCCTATGTAGTGTACCAAGTCAAATAGGGCACGTGTGACTCTCCATGTGCACTACCTAGTGTGTAGAGAGCCGTTAAGCTACAACCCCGGCTACTTCCTGAGCTGCATACTACCACATAGAAGAGTATGATAAGAGCACCTTACCTACCATACTATTAAGTGCAGTAGTACACGGCTCAGGACACAGCCCATGTGTGAGCTCACGTTCAGTAAGTGAAGCAAACACACAGTTTAGTAGTTAAACATGTTTCTCGTGTGCAGCAGAGTTGAGCGTAAAGACCAGAGATGTTGCAGGTGAAAGTTCCACTGAGTGATCAGACTTTTACCACAAAATAACACCAGACATTTTGAGACAGAAGGCGCGGGCCGCATAAAATCACACCTCGGCCTCTGGACATGCCTGACACAAGCGCTACCTTTCACACGCACAATAAATGCAGCAGCAAATATCAGCTGAAAATATCAGCAAATCTGAGCATCGGTCTCTTATTGGTGACTTGAACAAAGAGCAATTATCGGCCGATTCTGATATGATTCCGGTATTATCCTGCAACCCTAGTATTGAATGGTTATGAGGACCTGAACATTCCCTAAAACACAGGGTAAACTCCAACATGTCTATACGGCGTTGTGGGGACATGTGAAGATCGGAGGATGAGGAGGAAACCATTTTACTGAAGATGCTGATGTTTTATGTGAGATAAAAAATGTTTTAATAATTAAAGTTAGGGTTGAAGTTAGTGTTCATTACATTTTGATGTTATGAGAGACCTCACAACGACAGTAATACAAGAGTTTGTGTGTGTGTGTATGTGTGTGTAGTAACACTTGCTCCTGGAAAACATTTAAAAACAAACAAACAGCCGTCCTCTGATCCGGTCTGGCTTCAACGAGAAACGGGAGCAAGAGAAACACATCAAAGAACACACACATACACACACACACACACACACAATGTGCGACGCTTGCATTGACGGACCGACATAAACACACACTCTCAACATGAAACTAGAAGTAACACAGTGTTACTGTAAACAGCGTCCGCAGCAGGAGCATTTGTGATTGATGTTTTGCGCATGTGTCGACGATGAATAAAGCTTCAACACCCTTTATTTCCTTATTTTATTTGAATGATTTATTTGCATTTTTCATACGCACGTCATGCATATTGTTGAGTTTGTGTTGAAACAAGTCTCATTAGTTAAATATTGTTTCCAAGTGTGTTCATTTATTTGCAATTAATTTAATTAATCTGTAATTAATTCTGTGTATAAGGGTGAGAGAGTGTGTGTGTGTGTGTGTGTATTTTTCCCAGCGTGCACCACGGCTGCTGTCGTCTGTCTGTCTATTTCTCTCTCTTTTTCTTTCATTCTCAGTGTTTTCTCATTTTTTCTGTTTGCTTGTTTCCTTTCTTCTTCTGTCTTATCACTCCATCTGGAATTCAAACCCACTCTGCTGATACACACACACACACAAACTCTCTACACACACTCTCATTCGTTCCTATTCTCTCTCTTTCTCCACTTCTCTCTCATTCTGAATCTCTCTCTCGTTCACACAAATGCACACAAACTCCATCTGTTCCCACGATCTGTCTTTCATTCTCTCTCTCCCTCGTTCTCCCTCACACACACACACACACTCTCTCTCTCTGTCTCATTCTTCATTCCATTTACCATTTCATTCATTCATTAATTCATCATCTGAACTTCTTAATCCCAACTGTGGTTGCGGGGACCGGAGCCTATCCCGGGAACTTATGGGCGCAAGGCGGGGACCAACCCTGGGCAGGCACCAACACACCGCAGGGCACACACTCACACACACTCACATTCAGACCTTAGCGGGCCAATTTAGAGTTGCCAGTTAACCTGTACTGCATGGTTTTGGACTGTGGGAGGAAACTGGAGCACCTGGAGGAAATCCATGCCAACACGGGGAGAGCATGCAAACTCCACACAGAAAGACCCCACGGCCGACCCAGGGCTCAAACCCAGGACCTTCTCACTGTGATACGGCAGTGCTAACCTCTGCAATAATACATTTAATTTAATACTCATATACATTATACTACATTATATTGTCGTGCAGCTCTGATGTTGAGGTATAAAGCTGATTTTTGATTCCCTAAAGTGTGTTTAATGTAGGAGCAGTTGTGTATGGTGTAGTTAGGACAGTGTGTGTGTGTGTGTGGCGTGACCTGGGCAGCATGTGGCATGTCAGAATGCTTGGCACGGCGGCTGGCGGTGTGTGTTGAGGACTGAGTGCTCTTTGTGTGTGTGTGTGGGTTCAGTGGTATGCGGGTTCTTGGCGTGTGGCGTGGCGGCGAGACGAGATGAGACACGTGTGTTTGTGTGTGTGGCCGCTGACGCCAACCTCTAATGCCTCAGCACCACCACCACCACCCAACCCACACACACCGTGCCGCCCGTCTGTCTGCCTGCCTGACCACCTCCACCTCACCTGCAGCCTGGACACACCTGAGTAGCACTGCACACACTTATCTACACCTTCACCTTCACATGCCTCTATAACCTCTATAACACTTAACACCCTGCTGTTCCTACTGTATATTCTACTACTATGTTATATTATATGTATTATACTGTATTATAACAGGAGCTACGTCGTCTCTTACTCATATATAACTGAGACGACAATAAACTTCACTTTGACTTTCACATGAACCTTATCAGAACATTTATATTTTTCTATATTTTATATACATATGTGTTATTCTTATTCTTGTGTTTTTATTTAATTTAGCATAAGATTTTGAACTAAATCTGTCCACTTCTAATTTCAAAATTCTGTTTTCTGATTTGCACAGATTTAGTATGCTTTATGGTAAAATTCACTACATGTTGTACTTGTATAACTATAAATAACAGTGTATGTATGTAGCAAATAACAGAATCTTGACACACACACCATTAAGTAATTTTTTTAATGCTTTAATCTTTGTTAACTGGATGATGCTTCTCACAATCCATACAATTAATGCCTAATAAGGTTACAAACAAAAGCAGCAAATCAACCAAATACAGAGGCATCAGCAGCAGCAGGATTCACAAACTAAATATCTGCATGTGTATATGTACTTTATATATGTTCCCTCGTTTTAAATGAATGAAAGATTTTCATACAGAAACATGAATATAAAAGCTTCTGAGTGGATATTCAAAGTTGACTAAAGTAACAAGAAACAACACTGGAGCAAAAGTGTAAAAATTATTTATTTCCTTTTCATTTAAAAACAGATTTAAAACTAAAAGCACAATTTAAAGCAAAATCTTCTCTTTCCACAAAGCTTTTAAAATCTTGCTTAAAAAGTATTTTGTTTGAATTAAAACTAATATAGTTAATTATAGGTGAGTTTAAAAAGACATTAATCTGAGATCCCCTTAATTACTACATTTTTTATTTTAAACCTAAAAGAGTAACAAAGATTTGAGACAGAAATTAGAATTTTAATTTAATTCTAAATTACAATATTGTAATACAAGGTATTAGACTTCCTAAATTCTTTAAAATATATTTAGGGACCTATTAATTGCTGTTTAATATTGCATAATGACTAGTTAATATACTTTGTATCTTTTACAATATTAATTTGCAGACAATTTTTAGTTTTAAAAATCTAAATAACAAAGAGTAATATGAGTAGATGTGTCAGATTTAATGTTCAAACTAAATTCGGCAACAAAACATTTAAACATTCATAGTGCAGATCCACACACACACACACTCACACACACACCTCTACACACACACACTCACACACACACACACTCACACACACTCACACACACACTCACACACACACACTCACACACACTCACACACACACTCACACACACACACACACACACTCACACACACACACTCACACACACACACACACTCACACACACACACTCACACACACACACTCACACTCCACACCTCACACTCACACACACACACACACTCACCTCCACACACACACACTCACCCTCCACCCCCTCACACACCCCTCTCCACACACTCCACACTCCCACCTCCCACACACACACACACACACACACTCCCACACATACACACACACACTCACACACACACACTCACACACACACACTCCCACACACACACACTCCTCCCCTCCCACACACACACACTCTCACACACACACACTCACACTCCCCTCACACACACTCACACTCACACACACACACACACTCTCACACACACACACTCACACACACACTCACACACACACGCTCACACACTCACACACACATCACAGTTACACCCAAGCCTCGTCTGCCATCTAGTGGTGGGAGGTGTACACGGTAAAGTCGGCCTCTGCTGCCATCTGGTGGTCCTGCGCAACTGCACCTCGTTAATCTAATGAAATCTAACCTTTTTATAAAGAGAGAGTAAATATTTCGTCATATCTAGTTTTTCTATTTACATTTTTAGGATATATCAGAATAAAAGTATATAATCCAAATTTATTCCATTTTTAATGTTTTGATTTCTAATTTAATTTGTGTTTTTTTGTGATGTAATATCCAATTTGAATTGCGTTTATCTTGTAACACTTTCTAATAATTGCTGCTTGTTTTTCTTCCCTAACAACAACAACAACAATAATAATAATAATAATAATAATAATAATAATAATAATAATAATAGACCTCATTTACTGATATATCAGAGGTTTTTCTCTTGATTTTTTCCATGTAAGTACAACATTTAACTAGTATACTGC
>JAVGVS010000238.1:87500-130000 GCA_032718565.1 Distichodus sexfasciatus | reverse complement strand
TTGGGGGTTTGATTATTAAAGTAAACAACAGTAAATTTCATGTTAAAAAGTGTGTTGTGACTGCAAATATGTAACCAGTATAAATAAGCTTGTGTAATGAGATAGCAGAGAAAAATAATTTTGATTAATCTCTTTCTCAACGATTCACAAATTCAACGATTCATGCATCAATGTGGGTCATGACCCCAACTCACCTCTATAGGCGCCTACTAGGCTTATCTCAGGTGAGGCGTTCAACAGAACACACATCCTTCTCAGGATAGCTGAACGTCATAAAATTCCAAAATTGAAGATTCTTGAATAGAAGTGTTAGAAAAATTATTGTTTAAAAGTAGTTTCTCCAACACGGTGGATTTGTGGAATATTTAATTGATGTATTAGTACAGCTCTCTTTTATGGCCAGCTGGTTGTGTTTTACATTGTAACATTAAAAACACACAGGATTTCATCTATTTTAAGTGTGAAACTTGTTTGTAGAACTCTGAGCTGCTGCTGAGATATAAAGCACCATGAGGGGCTACGTTCCTGGCAAGAAACACACTGACTCATTCCACTGCTCTCTTTCACCCTCCCTCTTGCTTACACACACACACACACAGTTTTAAGGAGCTGGGCAGTGTAAGCTGAAGTCAGATGGGAGTTTGGGATTCATCATGCTCTGCAGTGTGTTTGGGGCTCCTCTTTCGTGTGTGTGTGTCGGTGTGTGTGTTAGCTCAGATTTTGGTTGATCCTCATCTTCCTCCTCTTCTTCCTCCTCGTCGTCACGATCATCATTATCACCATGACGATCAGACAGAAGAGCTGGTAGAAGCAAGTTAAACATCATCAGAAGAAATTCAGAAGAAATGTTAGAATTTTAAAGGAACAGTTCAATTTGAATCAATTTAAATCTCGAGGTTGTGGCCATCCATTTTAGCAGAGCAGAAACAGAGCTGTATTGACATGGCAGGGCAAAAGCAGGGGGTGTGTTCATGGAGAGAGGAACTAGGGCTGGACGATACGACCGCAAATCGGGATTCATTTTATAATTTTACCGATAATTACTGAATATTTTTTGCATTTTGTTTTTAGCTCAAAAGTTCATTGACAAGGTTTGTAGTGTCAGTCTGCTCAACTATTAAAAGCCGGGATATATTTTTTTATAATATGAAAGATCTGTGTGAGTGTAAAATAACTGAGCAGTTGGTAGTCACGATTGACAACACACTGAGTATCGGTTTTAATATTGGACCCGCTTCCAGCCAGGCACCATCGACACCAGTGTTGGTTGTTAACGTGTAACTAAAGTAGCACCATGACAGTAAGGTGTGAGTTGTTGCTGTACTGCAGTAGTGTAAGTCATTACTAATACATCTTCAGTAATATTATACTGGTTACATATTTCAGTAACAACACGTTACAACACACTTTTAACATGAAATTTACTGCTGTTTACTTTAATAATCAAACCCCCAACACCACCAGAGCTTTGTACAAGAGTAAAATGTAGTGAGTGTAAGAGTTGTTCCTACAGAGTGTATGACTACAGTCACGATGCTGCACCACATCACCCTCCACTGATGTAGAATCAACTGCAGTAAACTACACACTGCAGTGTGAACACACACTGGGGAAAGTAGTAACAGAATTTCAAAAATAATTCTTAAATTACGTTGCTTAGAGGTTCTGAATGTTGAATGTTTTTGGTTTCAAACAGCACTTAAAGGTATAGTTAGAAATTGCTGTGTCATTTTAAGGTTTGTATCAAACATTTACAACTGTGTTTATGTCAAGTTGTGGGCCATTTAAATGTCTCACTTAGAAGACGTGTTAATTGCAGACTTGCTATAACAATAAAATAAATATAATGTAAGTATTAAACACATACATTTTAAGAATGTGACTGTACGTATCATTTGCTACTTATTGATTCAGACATTAATTCTAAGTAAATTTATTCTGTGGACAGGTTATTTTTACTGTGATTTAATTTGTGTGCATGATGTAATATATTATTGCAGCTCTACTAAATAGACTTGGGTACATAAAGTCACCAAAAAGATATTAACTGTTTCATTTTTGATATTTTCTACAGAAACAAAACACAAGTTAAACAAATTAAACAGAGATTCTGCTGATTTCAGTTCTCTACTCACTTACAATAAAGACACAAATGAAGAGCAAAAATCATTTGATTAATTGGTCATGTTTACATACTTCTTTATTTACTTTAACTTAAATTGATAATTTGTGCATTTTCACTTCATTATGAGTTTCCAGTGTTACAACTTAGGCTTTTATGTCAGATCATGGAGATGAAAATGTGAAGATGGCAGATTAACTTCAAACTTTAAGTTGTAAATATGGGAGTGAATGAATTAATAAAAAATCAATCTGGTTATTATTTCAATTAATCAAAGTCTTTCTGCTCGGCCAGTTTTCATGCCACAGCTACAAAACCTGAGCAGTCACCCTGACATTTTCTTGTGGAAATGCGGCTCTAGTTTTATTTTGTTGTGTCTCTCAGGTGGAGGTGAGCAGTGTGAAGATCGACTGCAAGGTTGCATCTCGCTTTGCTCACACCATCATGACTTCCACCTCCCTCAACACGGCCAACGCCTCACAAGAAGTCCTCTTTGAGATGGAGTTACCCAAGACCGCCTTCATCACCAACTTCACCATGTTAGTCACACCCTGCATTTGAGCCACCCCTTCCCCCCAACCGCCCCGTTAAAGGTGTTAGATCAGACACTTAGTCTGCTTTCTGTGTGTGTGTGTGTGTGTGTGTGTGTGCATGCCTTTGTAGTGTATTGGTACGTCTGGTGTATTCAACGACTCTATCATCTAGGAGTGTTGAAATTAATCACATAATTGATGCATCGCGATGTAGATGTGGATGATTCTGCATTGATGCAGTGGCAGTTCATGATCGATTTTAATGGAGGTTTTTAACCGGCGATCCGCGGCGGTCTACGGCGGCATTGCAGGTGGTCTGTGATATGCAGTCCCCCTTTACTACTGAACTCACTTCATAAAAATTATTCCTTTTTTATTTTTCAAAACATTTCCAACTGATTTGGGAATATTTTGAACATTGATTGTGTATATCACTGGTTACCTTCAAACTAACTGTATCTGCACAAAGTATTGAAAAGTATTCCACAGACTCTCATTCTCCACTGCTGTTATAACATCTGCACAAACTTCAATGTTAGTCAGACGGTTTTAAGAGATACTGTTTTATTAAGAGACTGGATATAGAATTTTTCATATTGAAACTGGTTCTAACCTCTTCACATACAGTGTAAAAGTCAATTTCCACTTTTGTAGGTTAATACTGCAGCTAAATTCTCTCTTTCTACTTCTATTTCTAGTACAAGTTTAAAGTTTATATTTAATACTTCATTTCTAGTTTAAAATGTATATTTTGTATTCTATTTATATACTTTTTGTTCTATGTGCCCTATTCTTTCTTCCCTGTTTCTTGTTGCACTGTGTAAACTGGAGCCACGTCGTCTCGTCTCTCTGTATATCTGTACAGTATATAGCAGAGGTGACAAAGTTTACTTTGACTTTGATCTGTATGAATAATTAATTTAATGCAAATATCTAAAAAGTAATACAAAAAATATTCCCTCCAGCACTTAGTCTGAGTGGTGGTCCCTGGGACAGAACCAGTTGTATCATAATGACATTGCTTGGTGATTTTCTGGCTGTGGCATAAAAATTCAGTAGCAACTATTGCTGCCCAATCTGTGATCCATGCCCAATCTGTGTGCAATGTGAAGTAATTTAGAAAAATTAATTGCGTGCATCGCAATGCATCGAGATATCGAATCGAATCGCTGATGTGATAATCATAACAGAATCGAATCGTGAGACCAGTGAAGATTCACACCTCTACTATCGTCCGCTGTAGTGAATGGATGCATCGTCTGAAACAATGGGTGTTGATTGTAAGAGGCGTGTTGAAGGATGAACCTTTGTTACACAATGTTTTCAAGAAGATAGACATATTGTTCAAATGGCACGACCTTTTGACCAGATTCCGTGATATCAAGGGGCAACTTTTTCAGACAAACACCCCGGCTCCGGCATGTAAATGTGGGCGGAGCATCTGGAATCCCCACCTATCGTCTATAAACATTAGAGGCCTAGAGGTCTTGACCATCTCCGAGACTGACCATTCAACAATGGCTATGCTGCTGGCTGACGAAGTTGCGATGGCTGAGGCACACGAACACGACCCGCTGCAGTCTCCTCAACCGGTACAACTTTCTGAAAACAACTTGGGAGTGCAATCTAAGCCTAACGGTCGAAAAGCTTGTCAAAAGAAAAGGCATTGCGAGGAAGGGTCTGTGGATAAAGAGGCAAAGCGCGCTAATGTTTTAGAATGGAGTAATATAGGTAAGAACGCATTACCCTATAATATAATGCACTATTAAAATAAGTCTATTTTACTGTTGGATGTTGGTGATAGTAAAAGTTGTTTTGTGTGTTTGTGGTAGATCAACAGACCGCTCAAAGTCACAACAGCAGTGGTGAACATCAAACTGTGACTGATGCGTGCGTTAGCGATGGGCTCGATTCGGATCTCACGGCTCGGGACAACGCCACATTTGAAGAAACATCAAATGTCTCTGACAGTGGCAAAATAGACCCATCAACCAAATCTGCAAAACTCACTCGTACGGCTGATAATATTGAAGACTTGTTGGGTGCACCCGATGATTGTTTATCCGGGAACCAGGAACACGCATTGAAGCTTCAAAGGTATGAAAAGCTATGTGATGATGCACCCAAAAGACTAACGTCAGAAAAGTCAGCAGATGTGTATAGTCTTGTTCAGAAAGAGTTTTTGAAATGAGGTATGAAATTAGAGAAAAGCCAGCAGGAGTCAAAAGCTAGGTATGAGGTGCTTCACAATTTGTTGATAAGTCAGTCAGATGTGATACAAGGGGTAACAACTGCACTGCATGAGTTAAAGGAGCTTTTGGTTAGTGGTCAGCAAGATGTAAAGAATGTGGTGTTAGAATGTGTGCCTGGTGTGATGAGTGTGTTGAATGAGCATACGGACATGCTGCGTGAAACCGAGGCTTTGTGTAAAGTGGATTGGTTAAGTTTGTCTGAGGGTTTAGTAACCTTTGTAAAAATGGTGCAAAGATAATTTTATAACAAACTATGTGTACATAATTCTTACAAATTTAAGCGTGAGTAGCTATGGAGCGGCCGCACAAACGTAGGCAGTTCGTTGATGAAGTACCAGATATCAACGATAAAATCTTGAAGCTTTTACAATCTGTATAAATGAATAAGCTGAATGACGCTAGCATAGTTTTGTATAACAGACCACAAACAGATGTAACACAAAACGGTTGTGGAAAGCCAGACAAGGCACGTCTCAGGTTTTAAATACAATCTATGTAATGTAGTATTTGACTTGTTTGTGGTAATGTGTTGATGTGGGTTTTTTGGTTGTTTTTTTTCTATATTTGTAAAATGTGAATTGTGCCAGAATGTATTCTTTTTCACTCTAATGCATTGTCATATATCTTTCAATTGTCAATAAACAATCATAAACAATCATTTTATCGTTTTTCTTTAATTCAACAGAATATTTACAAATCACATCCTCGTAGGATAACCTTTTTGACATATGGTAGAGAAAGAAAACACTGTTCGCCGCATGTAACGGACATAAAGTCTTGCACTTGTTTGTTCGAAAACTGCATGTGCACACAGTTAGTTCTTAAAAAATTATAAATAGATGGCGGGAATAAATTGTTAGGACTGTTACCAAAACTGTCAAAAAAACACCCAACACCATCATCTGTTAGGTACACGGCGAGCCAGTGTTCGCCTGGTAGGTCTGAACTGTGCGTGTTGATTATCACTGTTGCGGGTCATTTTAGCACGGGGGTTTCAGCAGTAGGTCGGAAGCCAGCACACCAAGAAAATGTGTGTTCTTACAAATTTTATCCATAACCGCTGATAGTTGAATCGTATTCATAACTTAATCCACCAGAATCTGGCGACGGTTGGACACCTCTATTATACTGTCGAATATAGCGCAAGCTATCAAATTAATAGTATTTGGTCATCTGAAACGGGTTTCCAACCTAAGGTTTCCCGACTTGATCAATGATAAATGCTGGCCGCTCTCCTCATCTGGTGCTAAGTTAAAAGAGTAGAGTGTGTATCCAGAGTGTCAATAGCCAGAGCCCTGTTTTTAAGGTGTCTTTCAGATGCTAGCACTAGCTGGTAAAACTGGCGCACTGCAGACCCCTCTAAATATCGTGGTTGTAATGGTTTTGCTGGAAATTGCTGACCGTCCACATATACGGCCAAGAATTCTAAGTCATAATGTGAACGTTTTCTTATTATACGCTCCTGTAAAAGCATCATTATCCACCATGCTTATCACAATAGATTTAGGCAATGTGCCAAGAAACAGATTGGATACTCTTGGTTGGATACACGGGTGCACATGTGGAAGAATTTGAAGGTTTAAATGGTAAAGAAAAGTGACTGGTAAGGCACTTATTCTTCTCCCAATAATGTTGGGACGCATCATCAGAATTAGAAGTTAAAGAGACTTTTTGGAATGTCTCTAAATGAAGCACCACATGTGGCCTTTTATCTCTTGGGGAAAGTAAGACGACATCGATCTGCTAAAATAATCTGCTTTTTTACAGTTTCCTACAAGTTTTTGTAGTTTGAATTTCTCCTTGATTTAGTGAGGAAATGTTTGTGCTCTATTAAAGAGCTTCAGTAAAGTCCGTCCCCCACCACAAGTCTGAAGAATGATTTAAACTTGGTGTGGAGTGCAACGGTCATGAGGATGATATGAGGAAGGACATCCTATATCTGCTGTTTGCTTTCAATAATTAAAGAAGAAAATAGCTTACAGAGAATACATTATAGGATGCATTCAACTGCCATTTTGCCCCTTAAATAGTAAATGAACCCCACACTATTATTGTTTTCATGTGTTGCTTCACATCTGAAAAAACATCTTGGTGGGTTTCATATCTCTTTTGAAGCATTAACGGGGGTCATCTTTTACGACGATTTTAGTCTAAGGTTTAGGTTACACTTAGAAACACAGAAAAAAATAGTTAGACTGAGCTAAAATCCGACACAGTGATAATGTTTTCACTCCTTTGCAGGCCTGGTGACACACATGACAGAAAGAATCATAAAATCAGGATAGGGAAATACGCCATAAAACAAGACATCCTTGAACAGAGTCTGCCATAGACCCTAATCTAGGGGTTGTAAAATCTAAGGTGTCCATGATAGCAAACTTTTCCCACACCGGGGGTCGAAACCAGGCCCTCTGGTTGAAATCCTGGAATCCTTACCGCTAGACCATATGGGACAGCACCTGCAGGGGCCTCCAGATAACCAAGGCGCATTTTGTACCCCGCAGAATCAACAACATTTAGTAGAAAACTCACCAACTTTCAGGTTTTCTCTCTCTTGGAGTAAAAGACATACACACACACACACACAGAGTAAGCTAATGCGTTATCTTTAACAGGTAGGGGGGTCTGGTCTGGAAGAACCAAGTGTCTAATCTTTAACAGGGTTTGTCTTATCTAACACCTTGTAAACAGACCGGCTGAGAAAAGTGATTCCAGGGTGAACCGGTCATAGTTGATCAGGCACTCTATGATGCTCCGATATGGGTAGGTGTTTGAGCTCTGTGAGCTCCAGCGAAATATGAACCCGTGAAAATATGGTGGCTCCAAGGTAGTTTATCAAACCCACTTCAGCACATTAATCACATTCCACCTTCATTTTTATTGTCAGTTTGCCATACACTTACTGTATACATTCATGTTATATATCCCAAATTATAATTTGAGTAGGAGTTTCTGATATATTACAGGTTTTGAAAGTAGTTTTTTACCGTGTTGTAGGGAGATTGGTGGCAGGACGTATGTTGGAGAGGTGAAAGAGAAGGAGAAAGCCAAGAAGCAGTATGAGAAGGCCGTGTCGACTGGACAAACCGCTGGCCTGGTCAGGTGAGTGAACAACAACCACTAGACGCTCCACCTTAAATTACGACGCCGTCCATGTAATATTCACAGGGACAATGTTTCAGAGCTTCAGGTAGGAAGATGGAGAAGTTCTCGGTGTCGGTGAACATCGCAGCAAACAGCAGCGTAACATTCACACTTACATACGAGGAACTTCTTCAGAGACGCTTCGGAAAATACGAGCTGATGATCCGAGTCAAACCCAAGCAGCTGGTCCATGACTTTCAGGTACTGCACCTGCCGACCCACTCACCTGGATTTAAATCTGATCTTAAGAAAGCTGAGACATTTAAATGGTAGATAATCCAATAAGTTAAGTTTTTGCACAAACATGCAATAAATTGTATGTAACAGCGCTCTTGAGCAGGTGTAGATTCTACAAACAAATCTTAAATAAGAAAACATTGGTGAACAAAGAAAACTCTGCTGGTGTATGACATGTTGGTGAATAAGCCCCAGTGATTTCCCTCTCTTCCATCTTAACATTTTACATTTCACCTGCAGATTACAGTCGACCTGTATGAGCCACAGGGTTTTGCGTACCTGGACACCAACGCCACCTTCATCACCAATGATCTGCTGCCCCTGGTGGAGAAAACTGTCAGCGATAAAACGGTAAGGCTGTTCAACAGGAGTGTTGACATGATGCGGCGGCATTGTTGGTGGTCCATGGCATGCAGTCCAGATTTCATTTAATTTATTTTCAAAACATTTCTAGATGATTTGGGCATCTTTAATGCAAATATCTAAAAAGTAAGAAAAAAAAATACCCCATACACACAGACACAGAGTGGACATGGTGGCGGCGACTGGATAATCATAATCGAAAATCGTGAGACCAGCAAAAGTTCACACTACTAATGTCCAGAGGTTTCCAGTTGAGATCCAATTCTCAAGGCAGAAAAACAATTCCGCAATTTTAAAACAACATCTGAGGGCGTCAAGGGGATATTGTAGATTTAAAAATTAGTAATTGAAGCTGAGGGAAGCAGGTCAAATCCTGAGGTTAAAGTCATAAATTTACAACAAAATAATTGAATATTCTCTGTTATTGGACAAGCCTACTTTTGCAAGAAAAAAGAGTAAAATGTTCCAAGATTAAAGTCTTTCTTTAATTTCAAAATTCTGAGATTAAAGTCACAAATTAGCAAGAAAAAATTGCAATTTCTTCACAAATTTATGGCTAAATATATCTCCAAGAAGTTTGATAAAACTCTTTTTGTAAATCAACTCCAGTGTATAGTGACCTTAAATATAAATATAAATGGTAAACACCACACATTTTTATTTTATTCCATTTTTAATCATGCACTTATTTTATTTTTATTAACCTTATTCTATTTTGATATTATTCAACTGAAATGTTAGTGTTATTTTACTGTGCAAGAAATGTGAAGGGGCTCAGAGTGCAGGAATTTCATCACTGATAATGCTGTTTGACTGTTATTTATATATGACAGTAAAATTTGTCTATAAAATCAGTTTGTGAATCACATTCATAATTTTCTTTTTTTCAGGCCCATGTGTCCTTCTCTCCAACTCTGGAGCAGCAAAGGCAGTGTCCGGGCTGCAACGTCACACTGCTGGACGGAGATTTCATCATCACTTACGACGTCCTGCGGACTCAGGATATTGGACATATTCAGGTTTATACTGTACATACACATGCATCTTTTTGAACATTTTTTTAAATCCTAAAGCATCCACTTTTCTTGTTTGCAGATAGTGAATGGCTACTTTGTGCACTTCTTTGCCCCAACGGAGTTGTCACGACTGCCCAAAAACGTTGTGTTTGTCATAGACAGGAGCGGCTCCATGCAGGGAAGAAAGATGCAACAGGTGAGAAATTAAATACAAAGTCAAAGTCAAAGGAAATGTTATTGTCACCTCAGCTATATACAATTGCACAAAGAGACAAGACAACGTGGCTCCAATTTCTACGAAGAACAAAAAAGGCACATAGAATCTTCTTCTTCTTCTTCCTCTTTCGGCTTTTCCCTTCAGGGGTCACCACAGCGAATCATCTGTCTCCATCTAGTCCTATCTTCTGCATCCTCTACCCTCACACCAACTAACTTCATGTCCTCTTTCACCACATCCATAAATCTCCTTCTTGATCTTCCTCTCAGCCTCCTGCCTGGTGGCTCTAAGCTCAGCATCCTTCTGCCTATGTACTCATTGTCTCTCCTCTGGACATGTTCAAACCATCTCAGTCTGGCCTCTCTGACTTTATCACCAAAACATCTAACATGAGCTGTCCCTCTGATGAACTCATTCCTGATCCTATCCATCCTCGTCACTCCCAAAGAGAACCTCAACATCTTGAGCTCTGCAACCTCCAGTTCTGCCTCCTGTCTTTTCCTCATTGGCACTGTCTCCAAACCATATACATACTGTACATTAAAAAACTATGAAATTTAAAGGTAGAAAAAGAAAATGTGCAATTTACACATGTAATGTTTCAACGACGTGCAAACATTGCAGCAGCTGTCAACTGGGGAAAATATTTTAGTGGGATTATATTTTAGCAGAGGTGGAAAGAGTACTGAAAATTTGTACTCAAGTACAAGTACTGTTACATTGGTTAAATGTACTCAATTACAAGTACTGGTGTAAAAAAAAATACTTGAGTAAAAGTACAAAGTACTCTTCTCAAAAACTACTCAGAGTATTAATTACTTTTTAACCGATGGATGTTTTATTGTGTCGTCAATAGCAGGCATTCGATTCGATTCACCAGTATAAAATATCTACGTTCAAAGCACATTTCTCAGATGAATGAGGTATAGAAAGACAATTTGTTTAGTAAATAAATGTAGATATAAAGCAGGAATTTTGTTTGTTAAAACAATGACAAAAGTGTTTTTGAACATGCATAGAACAGTTTAAACTTTCCCCAATACACTGCGAACAACAGGCAGCGGGCACTCGTCCCCCGTCTTTTCTCCATCATGTTCACGGTTGACAGTGTTGTCTTCTGTCTCCATTTTGGCTTCTTTGTCTCCAAATCTTCAGTGTATAAATGAGTTTGGACTCCACTGTGTAGTACCTCCAGACACCTGTGCCTGGAGATTATTCTTTGTTTACGTCATAGATTAATTGGCAGGTGGAAGATGAAAGGTTTGAATATTAATTCAAATTGTGGGCGTACTCATTGATTTTATAAGTAGCGAAGTAGATTACATGGTGTAGATTGTACTCAAGTATGAGTAAAATTACACACTTGAAAAACTACTCATAAAAGTACAAGTACCCAAAAAACCTACTTAATTACAGTAACGTGAGTATTTGTAATTCGTTACTTCCACCCCTGTATTTTAGTCGTGGGTTAGTTAGGATTCGGGTTAATGGAGACTTGAGATTCGTGACTCGCGAGTTATTTAATGTGATTCACCCAGGTGAGTCATGAATCGCCCGGCTCTAATGAAGAGCACTACATAGGGACTCCGGGGCCGTTTTAGACGCATGTTACACTGATGACTTTGGGTCTGACAGCTGTTCTGCGTCTGTGAGGAATTTGGAAGCAGTTTGGAGCTCGTAGTTGAACAGCACGACGGGTCTGGAACCGGATTAAAGCGGCTTTTATGCGGCGTAACTAACAGCAGCACCTGCTGAAAAATCAAACGCAGAGTCGGTCACAATCTCGGGCTTCCACGCCGTCGGTTTTAAGGTTCGGTTCATTTACTTTCTCATCGTTAAAATCATTAAAAAAAACATTAGTCAGGTGAGAGACTAGACATGTGTCTCTAAAGTAACGTCTAACTTTGTGTTTATGATTCTCCAAATCCCCTAACAGCGAGATTAATTCCGTATAGACGCTAAATAAAGCTTTAGGTTGTATGATTCACTGACAGTCCACATTTTTACACAGATTCAAGACTGTTTGTCACATACATAGTTATACAAGAATAAAATATAAGACTTAACAGTGCAAATCCAAAATAGAATTTACAAATTAGATGTTAACAGGCTAAGTTTAAAAAGTCTTACTAAAAACCTAAAGAATAAGAATAAAATATATACACGGAATGGAAAAAAAATCTTACAAGGTTTATGCTTTCAAACAGTGACTGTACGAGTGCATATTATGGTAGAAAATATCTATTTAAAGTTGAGTGTTCCTTACTAAAGAATGAATAAAGACACACACACAGCTCTTTAATACAGGTGAGTGACATATAAGCTGAAAGAAACAGCATTCCACCCAAATCATATGGCTAAAATTGATAACACGGGTTATGCTAGCCGCTCCCCGTTCATTTCCATTCATTTTTAGCAACATTAGCGTCTTCGCGTCGCTTTTTTATCACGGCAAAGAGTGATAAAAATTAAATAGACAAATACACCAATAATTAATTACTAATATTAATTTATAATGCTTTTATTTAACATTTAAATGATTAATTAATTAAATGCGCCATGATTTATTTTAAACTGCAAATAAAAAGTCATTAATTAAAAGTCTCATGAATTGTTTAAAATGGGAAATAGAAACATTGTTCATTAAATGTGCCACAAATAAACTAAAACGGGAAATTAAACCTAATTAATTAATTAATTAATTAAATGTCATATAATGTTTTCACTGTTTATTAAATTTGGGCACTTTTAGCACATCACGAATTAATTTGATCTGCACATTCTTTGTGTCTGAGAAAGTACAATAACCTTAATTCTGATTCTGAAAGTTCATATTGTTATTAGTTTGGAGTAGTCAACAGTAATTTCTTCTCTTCTGGCAGACTCGAGAGGCTCTGTTGACCATCCTGGATGACCTGTATGAGGAAGATTACTTTGGTCTGATCACATTTGATGATGAAATTGAGCGTTGGAGAGCTTCCATGAGCAAAGCCAGTCAGGAAAATGTGAAAGTAGCAAAGGACTTTGTCAAAACCATCACAGCACGGCACAGTGGGTTTATACAGCACATCAGCATGAGGAGGGTTACTCTGCTTCAGTAGGGGTGTAACGATACATTCATCTACATCAATATCTCAAATGATCAAAGAGCTCTCAGCATCGTTATGTGATCACTTTATATTGAAGAAGATGGTTTTTTTTAAAACAGAAATTTTTCATTTAAATGCCTGGTTGAGTTTAGAAAAACAAAATCATATTTTAGTTGCCTTTTGCAATTTGTTATGAATTGATATGATTGAGTTCAGTTTATGATATTCTCTTATGTTGATCACTGTCTTCAAATTAGAATTGTATCGTAGCAGCCTTTGTGATAAGAGCAGACAATACATTGTTGTTCAGTTGAAATAATATTGTATTGTGATGAAACTTGGTTTATGCCCGTATTCCATGTTCTCTTAGTGACAGATATCAACGATGCGGTATTGAACGCAGTGGACATGTTAAATACAGCCAGTAAGAACGAGTCTCTCCCGGATAACAGTGCCTCCATGATCATTCTTCTGACGGACGGAGAGCCCACCTCAGGTGTGTATCATTACCTAACTCTCAATGCTGAGTTCTTATTATTGTAATTTCACATGTATACAAAAATGTACTAGAACGGCCGAGTGTATGTTTCGCTATATATGGTGCTCATGTTTAATTTATTTTAGGGGAGATGGAGCTAAGTGTGATCCAAGAAAACGTCCAGAACGCCATCAGTGGCAACATGAGCCTCTTCTGCCTGGGTTTTGGCTTCGATGTAGACTATGCCTTTCTAGACGTGATGGCCAAGCAGAATGACGGACTCGCTCGCAGAATCTACGAGGCATCAGATGCTGCACTTCAGCTGCAGGTAGAATAAAAATATATAAAACCAAAAGATTCATTGTATTAAATTTTACAACAAGCTTACTGTATTTGATATTCACAGTACCTCACTGAAAAAATACAGTATATAATTTGTATAATATAATTTATATAATATAATGTTATATCATTACTGTATCTACTATTATTATTATCTATACAGAACCTTTCATACATAGAACTTATAGTATTACTGTGAATATCAAACACGGTGACATAATTGTAATTTGTAATGTCAATATTCACATTTTAAAACTTATTCTCTGTGTTTGGTTACGGGGTATATCAAACTGCTGGTGAATACTCGCAGATACAGTGAATTTGAATGATTTTTTCTGCAGGATTTCTATGAAGAGGTGTCGAGTCCACTGCTGCTGGAAGTGAGTCTGAATTATCCGGACAGTGTGCTGGACTCTCTGACCAGTAATCACTTCAGGCAGCTGTTTAACGGGTCTGAGATTGTGGTCGCTGGTCAGCTGAACGACTCTGAGATGGACAACTTCATTATAGAGGTGTCTGCACAAGGGGTAAGAGACACCTCCATATTTAAAATAACAATTTATAGAACAGTTAGCATTCTAGGCAGTTCTGCTAAATATACTTTTATATCTATATATGTGAGGAAGAATCTTGAATATATTTCCTAGAGTAATAGTAATCCCTGATTAAGCTGATTTCATTTCCACACAGCTGGAGGAGGAGTTTACGGTCCGTGGGGAGGCCAGCGCTGAGGAGTGGAGCCTCCTCTTCCCAGATCATCAGTACATCTTTGGGGAGTTTACAGAGCGACTCTGGGCCTATGTAACCATTCAACAACTTTTGGACAAACGGTCAGCATTATACGTTTACTACTGCAAAACACTCGCCAGAGTTCCACTGCACGCTCAGAATTTTGGCACAGAAATAATTTTTGTGATGTGATGTGAATGGAAGTGGTGTTGTTAAATCAACACATGATATTGTCTAATATCAATCACTGGCTTCTGAATCTAAACTGTATGGTAGTTTGGTAATATCAGCACACATCACAGTTTTGTATTTTGAATCAGTCAGGTATTGTATCATGATGGAGCTTGTGATTTACATCCACCGTGAGATTTTAAGAAGAGGAATAAGATAATTGTAAGTTGTAATATGGAATGGTTATTGCATCTTTTATTAGAGACAAGAGTGCACCTGAGGAAAGTGAGAACATCACGGCCGAAACGTTGGAGCACTCTCTCAGGTACAACTTCGTCACTCCTCTCACCTCCATGGTGGTCACCAAACCCCAAACCGAGGAAAGCCCAGAGGACACGCTGATTGCTGACAAGTTCACAGAGGGTAGGAGCAAAGTTTTGGTTAAAGTCAAAAGTAAACTTTGCTCATCTCAACTATGTATACGTACATGGAGACACAATACACCGTGGCTCCCGGTTCTGGTTGATTATCAGTGTTATCAGGTTTATAAGAGCAATGGTTCCCAGATAATACTGGGTGTGTCCCTTTGGATGCTGAGGATTATTAAAGATATCGATAAAAAACTTGAAATGTGATTATCTTGGTTTTCAGTTGGAAATACTAGGGGGGAACAAAGTTCAAATGGCTGTATCATGACCAGCATTCAAGATATGACTGACCAATATCATTTTACAGCATCATGACTTTAAATTTTACATCACTGTGGTTCATTTCACCAGATCAGGTCACATGTAGAAACTAGAATTATACAAAGTTAAATAACAAAACAGAACAAACAAAAAAGCAACTCAAATAAATAAACCTAAATTTGAACAGAAATGAGCCATAAGTGACCTCTGCTAATGTGAAATTCGCTTTTCGGTAGAAGCTTAAATGCTGAATGTTTGATTTGCTCTTCTCTCTTGCTCACAATGTGCTCAGCTGGAGTCCCACTGCCTGACTCTGCTCCAGTAGCTTTATGTAAGTAAAAATTTGCTTACTAAACTTTCATAACCTAACGTTCACCATACATAACACCATATCAAGCATCATAACTATTTTGTGCACTAAATTCCAGGTTAAAAGTGTGTTGTAATATGTTACTGAAATATGTAACGAGTGTAATGTTACTAAACGTGTATTATTAATGACGTAGATTAGTTTTTATCTAAGAGCAAATCCCAAATAAGAATGTCAGAATCTTGGTGAAAACTTGGTGAGTGGGTTTAAAGAACTAATTTCTTCTAAAGAACGCTTGATGAATGAGGCACAATGGTTAAAATTTTATTTTTACAATGGGAAACAAAATCAACAGTGTAGAAATTATAGTTAACAATTAGGGCTGGGTTCAAAAAATCGATTCGCCGATCAATATCGATTCTCGTTCGAAAAATACGATATCGATTCAAAAATTCACGGATCGATCTTTTCTGCGGCTATGTATGGCGTCACATCAATGCCAAAACTAGAGCGCGTAAAATGGCTTGCCGCAGAAATTTAGCTGGGGCGTAAATTTCAAAGTCGCGCGCGCAATTGTGAAACTTGAGAGCACAAAATTAAGAATCGAGTCTTGATTGTGATAATATTGCCGTGAACTGTATTTTCCTCTCCAAGCCAAAATAGAGCCATGGCTGAAGCTGCTCCGATCAAATCAGCGTCTGGCCTAATTTTATAACCAGGCAAAACTAGTATTGACGAGAAGAAGTCTCTAAACCGATATCGAATCGAATCGAGAATTGAATCGGATCATGACCTCGTGAATCGGAATCGAATCGATTCAGGAAATCAGCAACGATACCCAGCCCTATTAACAATATAGAAACTATAATTCTATCATTAAATAACGAAACAGAACTAAAATTAAATCTCAGAGTTAAATCTTAAACAGATATCAGTTTGAACCGAAAATGAGTGATAATTGACCTCTGCTAATGTTACATTTTTTTGATATCTGATGATTTTCTCTTCTCTCTTGCTCACAGCCTGCTCAGCTGGGTTCCCAGCGCCCGCCTCTGCTCCGGTAGCTTTCATGAAATCACGTGAGTAAAAACCTCTCGCTTCCTCTATCTCACATTCCTACTCTGTTGGTTGAGCTTGTGCTGTCTGGCTTTCAGTTTGTCGTCGTGTGCCGGTGTGGTCTCGTGCTGCTCATGAATATTCCGAATATCTGAATACGTTATTATGCGGCGCGGTCCCAAAGACAGTGTTGTGGAGCAGCTAACTAAAAGTAGCAGCACTACTAACCGAATAGCTTATCGCAGTGGTCTCCAGTTATCCTTTCCCGAGGGCCAAATGACGTAAAGCTGAGGGACAACAAATCTACCTGTCTCCCAACACGATATGATCCAGTTAAACACTAAATATTTAAATATTTTTGGGAGCCATAATCTCCACATGCCAAAATGTGAAACAATAATTACTTGCAGTGTTTATTTATTTCCTCGGTCTACCTCACACTGCCCTTTCCTGCTCCTGTCTGAGCTATCTGACCTACTATTGTCTTCTGCAGTAGATAACAGAAGAATAAATGACACATTTATTAATGTATTCATTATTAAAATAATAATATTATTTATTAAGGGGCCATGCAGTGGAACACTGCAAGAACCTATTGGAATATAATGCTGATTTTTCTTTTTTCTGCTGTAAAAGCGTTGTGGAAAAGCAGTAAGACCTACAACTTTGAATTTGGCAGGTAAGGTCGATTTTTACCACTACTTGGGCAAAAAAATAGCAGCAAAATAAGCTATTTTGCGTTTTTCCAAAAAAATTTGCATTTTTCCTGATAATTTTTGCAGACCCTAGTTCGATTCTCAAAAATCTTATATCATCTTATTCCTTGGGTTAAGGCCGAATTTTTTAGACCCTGATTCTATTTCTGCCATATTTGATTTTTAGCTAATTTGCATAAAATGAAAACCCATCTTTTTGAACTAGTCCCTGGATTTTTTGTCAATCTGCGTAACTGGTATCATTTGAGATCCCAAGACACTCTTCTTTAATTATTTTTGAGCACATTTTTAATTCAGGTCTTCATATTTCTGTAATATGCAAATAAATGTGCTCGGCTTGGCATAGGACTGCAACTATACACTGAGTGTCATAGAAATCCGGCTCTCGTTGGACTACGAAAGCTTAGAAATTGGCAGGTAGGTCCGGGTTACACCACTCTCTCCCAGGCAAAAAAATTGCACCCTCCGCCAGTTGGTGGCTATAATAAACTGTTTTGCACACATACAAATGGCCGAATATAATGTCTGGTAAGTTCAAAGTCTGTTATCATGCCTGTTATCATTAAGATTTCACTCACTCATAATGACTAGCGGAGCGTTAACTCACTGACGCGGAGATCACTAATCACAGATGGCCATAGGCAGCGCACGTCCCTGTTTATAGTAAAATTCCCAGAAGTGGCGGGGTAAACTATGTGTACAGCGAGTCCGTCCGGATGGGATTAGTATTACATGCAGTCATTTTTTCCAGACCTTTTTACGGAAGTTAAAAATCCCTGATATATTTACTGATGTTGTCCATAATTATTGCGGACATGGCGCACTCAGACCTGGACTAAAAGCTCCTGGAGCTCTGGTAATAATTACTTTAACCTCACGTCCTCATGTAAAACTAATCTCGTCCCACTTTACTCTTTAGTTTGAGTTTGTTTCTGCTGAGTGAACTGCCTCATCACCTTTTTAAGTCTAATTGTTTGCTTTTCTCTTTGTGCTTTATCATTGCAGGTCATTATGCCAGAAAAAAGTTATCTTCTCACTCACGCTCTCCATCTTCTCAACACTAGAATAGTAATCTGATGAATTGGGATTACTAATCAGGGTTATCGGGATCAGTAAGGAGTGGTGCTGCTTTAATTCTCTCTACTCCTCCTTTTCCTCTTTGTCTTCTTTGTAAATGACCTGTAAATGCTGGCTCTTTTGGGGAAGTACTGGTGCTTCATGACTGCTCTGAATTGCAAAACCATCGTTGTTTTCAGACGGTTGGCTCTACCGAGTGGTGGTGGTGGTGGTGGTCTGATGATAGCATGCTCACTTCTGAACCAAGAGGTTGTAGGTTTAAATTAAGGATCCATGATATGAGAATTATTAGCCAATGCCAATATCCAAAACTTTTCACGCTTTTATCTGCCGATAAATGAGAGCAGGATTCAATAAAATTGAAACGCATAAGAGACATAAGATTTTTTGCTCACCAAGTTCCATTGCATCAAAATTTTCACATGGTTCTGACATTTCTGGCCCAGCACACCAAAGTCAACTGAGGGCGGTAGCAGAGTGGAGCGAGGGCAGAGCTTTTCCAGCGTAGTGCACAACATTTTAAGAAACTTCCCGCCCTATGTAGTGTACCAAGTGTGTGTGACTCCATGTGCACTACCTAGTGTGTAGAGAGCTATTAAATTCTTGGCTGTTTCCTGAGATGCATACTACCACATATCCAAGTTGCTGCAGGGAGACAATTTTATTATTTCATTTACATTTACCTAATTTAGGTGATGCGCTAATTTCAGTTGCAATTAGAGGAACAGTCTTCCTGCAGCAAGTTGGGGTCAAGGGTCTTGCTCGGGCAGTGGTGGTAACGCCAGTGGTCTGACTGCAGTGTATTGATTTGAACTGGCGACCTCTTGGTTTGTAAACAGAGTGTCATAGGAGATAGGAGTGTCTCTGGATAAGAGTGTTAAAATGTAAACTCAATCTGTAATGTGTGTTTGTTCCACCAGCCTGCAGCCGGTTTGATGATGTCCTGTAAGTAAGCAGTTCTTACTCAGCTAATTGCTCATTTTTCAGTTTATCGTTATTGTCAAAATCCATCTATTTACAACCTTATGATTGAACTCTTCTTGCTCTTGTGCTGTAGTAGTGGACGGCGATCCTCGCTTCATCATCAGGTTGCCAGGTGTGAACGATGCGTTGTGCTTTAACACAGACGACAAACCCGGCACCATCTTCAACCTGGTGGAGAGATCACTCACAGGTACATGCTCACAGCTACTACAGTGGGAGATGCTCTTCTGCTTGAACGCAGCCCTTCGCTAGTTTGGTGCTTGCAGTTAGTCAGCCATGTTGGTAGAGGTCATCGTGACATGACCTCAAACCAGTATCATGATTAATGAAGAAGAAATAATGAAGACAGCGACATGAACGTGGCACTCAGCAGTTCCTGTTATTAAAATGGGACGATTATTTTATCATCATTTGTTTCTGATCTGCTCCACAGGTAGACAGACAATTTGCAAGGCACAAGAGGGTTTTCTGAATGTTAAGCTCACATCAGGCACAGGCTTACCACAAGAAACGTGATTTCTCCTTAATGATATTGCGGCGCCTGGTTAAGGCCGTCATTCTCTATTTTACGACCACGAGGGGCCGTTGTGGTCCTGAAATGTGGAATATTGGCCTTAACTGAAGCGTTCATCTCGAAGAAGTTCGGTTAAAATGTTTTTTAAAACGAGTTACCGCCAAAGTAAGCTCCGGCATTTGGTCACTGTTCAAAGTTCGAAATTAGTTCTATACAAAATACAGTATCTGCTGTGTCTCTGCACTGTTTATTACTTTTTTTCTCCAAACTGCGACAAACGCTAGTCCTGATTTTCAGCAGAACCTGACATATCCATCTGACCAATCACAGTGCACCATTCCAAGATGCAAACTGTAATGGCAGCACCCTGTCAGTGAACCTGGTTGTCTTTCCCGTGAGTTGTTTTAGTGATGATTAAATGAATCATTTTGATGGTATCGATGAGCCAAGCTGGTTAAATCTCTTGAGGATGAGATGAGTGCAGTTTGGGAAAGACGCAAGATGAATGTATTTTTGTAGATATCTGTGCTCCAATATAAGTGGTGATGTACAGGTTTGGGGTTTGTATAGATAACATTTCCTTGTTAGTTGTGGTTTATTTAAAAATCAAAATATGGATTTGATTTTATTACATGATGAAATATTGCAGTTTGAAACAGAAAAGACACTTTTTTGGGAAAGGAACCAGTTTCTTTCTCAATTTAACGATTGTGGATTTATATCGTTTTGGAACCAAACTCTTCATGTGCAGTCTGCTTGCTTGAGTTTCCATGTTGTCATTCTTTTGTTTCTGATCTTCTTCACAGGCATTGTGGTGAATGGACAGACGATTGGGGACAAGCTGAACTCCGCTGGCAAGGCGCATACCTACTTTGGCCGTTTTGGAGTAATTCATGAGAAACTGGGAATCAGACTGAAGGTGACAACGCAGGAGATCATCGTGTCTGAGCAGGACAAGCAAGAAACACTGCTCTGGTCCAAAACACACTCGTACAAGGGAGAAAAGTACGTTTCAACTGATAGAACCAACTGATCTTGATTTGCTTTTCCACTAGGGATGTACCGGGGTGGAGCTGGAGGTGGACCCGCACTACCAGCACTGGGTCCCTGAGCAAGACCCTTAACTCCTTAAGTTGTGGCAGAAACTGTCCCTGATATCCAGCAGATAGAGGTAACCTGGATTAGAGTGTCTGCCTAAATTCTGCACGCCAATATAAAATATCAAATTTTCTCTGCATAGCGTGGACCTGCCGTCAATGAATCGCAGTCTCACGGTGACTCTGAGGAACTCCGTCAAGTTCGTTATCGTTTTGCATAAAGTGTGGAAGCTGCATCCGTACCACCAGGACTATCTGGGATTCTACACGCTGGACGCACACCTGCTCTCACACGCCGCCCACGGCCTGCTGGGTAAACCATCCAAAAACGCTGACATCTGGCCTCATTCACCAAAACATTCTTAAGTTTCTTCACTTCGCTCCAGTTCTACTGGATAATATTGTTTCAGTTACATGCACAATAATGGTAATTATTTTAATAAACATGTACATTTAAAATATCTAAACACTACTGTAACTTAACTGGCCACTGGACACACTTCATGAATTAGTATGTTATTTACCTAAAGCTTCTGCATTCTTTTAGATAATAAATATAATACATATTAAACTCATGGTTTAGTGTTGCTATGACACTCTCCCGCCCCACTGTGTCGCCCCCTACAGGACAGTTTTTCCACGGTGTGAAATTTGAGGTCAGTGAGCAGTTTCAGGGGAAAGATCCGGAAAAACCCGACGCCACAATGTTTGTGAAAGGACATAAGCTGGTAGTGACCAGGTAAAATCACACACTTCAACACCATGCACTAAACTTGACTTACACGGAGGACTGGACGATATGACCGCAAAATTACATCACGATTAATCAAATGTGAAATGGATAAATGAGACTGATTAAACATTTTACATTAGTTGAGCATTTTGCATTGAACATTTAGATCAGTTTGTAATTTTAACCCTGATTGCAATTAATGAACAAAAGTAAAAAATTAGATTCTACATTTCATAGTTAATTGAATATTTTACATTCAACATTTTATGTTTCACAATTAATGGTATATTTTAATCTAATTAAATAATGCTGTAACTTTTTTTTACAGAATTTTAAAAAATAGTAAATAATTGTCATGCTCAAGATAATGCCAATTAGAGTTTCTGGATCAGATTCAGTACATTTTTGTTAATTTCACTTAATTTCACATTTTTGTTAATTTGTGTGTGTGTCTGTCTGTGTCTGTTTTTCTCTGTGTGTGTATGTGTGTGTGTGTGTGTATGTGTGTGTGAAAAGGGGCTGGCAGCGGGATTTCAGGCATGACGTGGAGCACGGTGAGAATGTGGCCTGCTGGTTCATACACAACAACGGCTCCGGACTCGTAGATGGGAATCTCAGCAACTATGTCGTTCCAGACCTTTTCCAAATTCCTTAAAGCACAACACTCCTGAACGCGGCAGACTGCACACGTCACTGTTTTTAGCCTTCATCACTCCTTAAAATGAACTTACTGAAGTAGAACCAGAAATGATCAGTATTCACGACTCTTTAGTCGTCACATACACATTTATACAAGTGCACAATATGGAAAAATCTGCCCTCACTCAGTCCCGAGACGTATGTGACGTAATATATCTAGTTAATGTTTTCAGTTTGGATCGACGCTGTAGACTCACTGGTTATTGAATCGATGTATACGTGTAGACTGATGTATCATTACATACCTACTAATTGTTAGAGATGACGCCGATCTGATATGTGGATGGGATATCAGTCCGATAACGACTCAAATAGCTGGATCTGGTATCGGTGGAATTGGGACGAACTATGAAGCCGATCTGTTGATCTGTTGAAGCCGACTTGTAGGTTTTACGTATGGGATTTTACGTATTTTTGTATGTTCTGTTTTATCTTGATCTGCTTTAATAGAGTTGAACTAAATTTCCAATCAAAACCCTCCACTGTCAGAACTCTTCTCAGTGACGCAGCTGAAGAAACAGAACAAAATTCATCTGGTTGAACAAAATTTGTGAATCAATGTTGAATAAATGCGTCGACCGTTCTCTTTCCATCTACTGTTCAGAAATGTTATTTTCTTGGTGGTGGAAAGCGTTCCACCAAACCGCTTGTGTGTGGTCAAGGCAGAAAGAATGATTGATGTTGGTTACTGTAGAATCCTACAGTGACTTTGTTGGTTCTCTTGGTTACATGTAAACATGTTTTATAAACTGGTACGAAATGTGCGGATATCCTAATTAAATATTAGTTTCTGCTATGTTTGGACTGCACTATTTATTGTTATTGTGTGTGTGTGTGTGTGTGCGTGTGGTGTGTCCTGATTGCTGTGAAGTGTTCGTGGACTCTCTGGCTTTGTGCTGTCTGACCGTTGGGGTTTAGAGTGAGTATAAACTGGATGTGATTTCATTGTTTGACTGCAGGACGAGTGAAAGGTTTGGTCAGTATAGCTTGAATTTTGGGCTTCATGTTTACTCTTGAGAAGAGGAGAGAAGATTCAGGAAACGTGTTTTTACAATTTTCAATTTTTATTGTGTTAGTGTTTTTAGAGACTAATGCCATGTAATAGGGGTGTTGAAATTGATCACGTAATCACTGCCTGGTGATGTAGATGTGGACGATTCTGCATTATATTCAGGATTTTACCTGGTAGTCTCTGGTGGCATTGCAGGTGGTCAGTAAGAGGTAGTCCAGTTTCACTACTGAAATCCTTTTAAAAAATTTCAAGTGGACAGCTGCACACTGCTGCTTAGTCTGAGTGGTGGTCTCTGGGACAGAACCAGTTATATTGGATTATATTATAATAACGTTGCTTGGTGATTTTCTGCCTGTGGCATGAACATCCCAGTGGTAACTACGGCTGCCCGGTCTGCGGTCCATGCTCAATCTGCGTGCAATGTGAAGTAATGTAGAAGAATTGATGGGGCGTGCCGTGATACATCGAGATATTGAGTCAAATCGAATCGTGTGATCAGTGAAGGTAGCTTTAGTACATAAACATAGAGATGTTGATGTGTTTCAGTAGAATTCATAATAAGATGCAGGACAGAAGCAACCAAAGGTTTTTATATCAGGGCTTTACCAGTCTACCATGATGAGAGTTACACAAGTGGACAGAACAAACTTGGTGAAGAAAAATCAATAACTGGTTCCAAAGAAAACACAAAGCCAAAATTACTGGAAGCTGCTTATGAAACAGGGTCAAAGGTTGCAGAAAGCTGAACGTTTCAGGGTAAGTAGGAATGGTTGCAACTTGGAATAAGCTGAAAAGTGTAGCGAGTGGCTTATAATTGGCGCTACATCAAAGGTAAACATGTTTTGACCTCTAGGGATATTAAATATGTTACATAAATATATGATGTCTGATTCACTGAGGTGCTGATTAGAACATGCTGCTATTTGAACAATAGGCAGAACAAAAATTCTAAATAAATGTATACTGCCTAAAGTCGCACAAAGCTAACACTTGGTGAATAAATACACAAACGTAATCCTGTAACACTAAAAATTTCAAGTTCAATTGCTGCCTTAAAGAAAAAGTCTAATTGTTTGCTACATAAGTTATAACACTAAAAACTCATGAATGTTAGTTAAAATAGTAAATAATTGTTTTATGTTATTAACTTATTGCAGTAAATGAAGTTAATTGTCACTATTTTTTATACATTTGGAACATGGTGTTTTTGTTTTTGGTGCATGTTTTGTTGGTTTAATTGATTTTGGAGCCCGAGTAAATAAAGACTGGACATTGATCAGAGGGTTAGTTGGTGGTGTGGTTTATTTCAGGCTCTTACGGTGTGCAGCTGCAGTCACTCGCTCATCATGAGCACCGTGTAGACCTCACTGCTGCTGCTCAGCTTCACTTTGTACCTGAGTTTCCCCTCCGGATCTCACGGAGCTTTAGTTGTCTCCAGCGACAACCACCCAGAGGTACAGTTCACCCAAAATACTCTCAATGTTAAATGTGTAATTTAGATTTTTAATATCAGATGTGACTATAATGTTGTATTATTGGTGTTGGTCATGAATGCATTGGAGTGTCAAATAAAATATGAAAAAGAACTAAATACTTTAAGATCAGAAAAACTAAAAATGGGTAAAATGTATAAAATACTCATAAGGGGTTAAATTATAATACATACATTTTTAGTTTTAGTTGTTCTCATGTTATTTATTTCTTTTTTATTTAATTATTTTTATTTTAATTGTCTGATTTGCCCTTTTTATAGTCTTATTTTTTCTCTTATAATATGCTTTTCTCTTTTTCTGATTTTATTCTCAATTAAAATCATTTTAGGCTGCATTTTTATGTATAAAGAATCTGTTGGGAATTAATAATAAAGTTTGTGCTATTTTATATATATAAAAGTTTATTAGTTGTTTATTATTATTATTATTATTATTATTATTATTATTATTATTTAATAGAAAAATATTTTTCAGGAAAGTGATGGCAATGTCAACAGGATTTTAAAGGTACAGTTTATGTATATATATATATTAATTAGTGATTTGTTGTTATTATGGTGAATTAGTTTAACAATGTAATGTCAAATGTAAATACAGATTCACTGTGCACAATTTCTTCTAACAGAAAAGAAGTGTGAAGATGGCTGAGGTAAGATGGATCTGATTTAACACAAAACGTGTATTTACATGGAGATTATTTATAACATTGGAGTGTCAGGGTTTTAAGACCCAGATCAACTCATTTATCTATATATTTAATGTGAAATTACCTGATATCGTTTATCAATTCATAGTTTTTTTTCATCTGTGTGTGTATATACAGTATATACTTTGTTGTCATAATTTTAGACATAGGTTTTTTAGACATGAGTATGGTACAATTTCTGTTAAAACTGGAACATTCTGTAGATTAGTACAGTGAAAAGATGCATTTTGTCAGATGGAAATTAGCTGATCTCTGGAATACAGTCAGAAACACATGTAATACTTTATTTTTTTAAAACCACATCTCAGGTAGGTACATACGTCCTCCAGACCTCAGCTGTACGTCTATCAAGCATGTGTGTTAGTCCTGTATGAAGGTACTGAAGGGTGAAAAACATCCCCAGTTTGCAGGCTGAGCTCTCACAAGGTTCATCTCTCTCAGGTGGAGGTGAGCAGTGTGAATCGGCCTGGGGATTATCTCCTTCGCTCACACCATCATGACCTCCACCGCCCTCAACACGGCCAACACCTCACGAGAAGTCTTCTTTGAGATGGACTTACCCAAGACCGCCTTCATCACCAACTTCACCATGTTAGTCACACCCTGCACGTTTAACTAAACGCTAACCCTAAAAAAATGCCATATTTGCCAAGTACATTATAGTGAGTGATTATTTGTCTGCCTTGATGCTGCTACCTTCAGAGCGGACATTTTGAACTTTTACACTTTCAACACTTAAGTTACAACTCTACAAGTGTAAAACTACAAGTTTCTTTCCAATGTAACATGCTCAAAGACACATTACAAAGATAACGTAACACTGTCTAATGTAAAACGTCTGCCTTAAACGCGCTGTGAAGCTGTAGTTCAAAGCTTATGCGGTATTCTGATTTTAATTACAACTTATATTTTATTTTCATCATTCGTACGCCTATGCTACAGTTGGTAGTGTAACGGTTAGGGCATTCATCCCGTAATCTAAGGGTCACCGGTTGAGATTCAGGACTGGTAAAGGTACCACTGAGGTACTTAAAAGCAAGGTACCATCCCCAAGCACTGCTGCCCCAAAGCTGCTCTGCTCTTCACAGATGGGTCAAATGCGAGACCACATGTGAGGTTGTAGTGCACGTGTGTTGTGCTGTGTTCGCGACAAATAATCCCTCGCTTTCTATTCCAAATGAACTGTGTTCCAAATTTGCATGTGAAACATTTGCAGAACTGCTCACCTTTCAGTGCACTGTCACTATACATACGACTTAAAGCAGGGTGTTTATATTTACGTCATACCTGCATTGTCTTTCTTGTCTTTAGTTTTATCTTATGATTGTTGTCATTTATATTGGAGGAAATATCAAATCAAAAGGAGTTTCTGATATATTACAGGTTTTGATAGTAGTTTTCTACCGTGTTGTAGGGAGATTGGTGGCAGGACGTATGTTGGAGAGGTGAAAGAGAAGGAGAAAGCCAAGAAGCAGTATGAGAAGGCCGTGTCGACTGGACAAACCGCTGGCCTGGTCAGGTGAGTGAACAACAACCACTAGACGCTCCACCTTAAATTACGACGCCGTCCATGTAATAATCACAGGGACAATGTTTCAGAGCTTCAGGTAGGAAGATGGAAGTTCTCTGGGTGTCGGTGAACATCGCAGCAAACAGCAGCGTAACATTCACACTTACATACGAGGAACTTCTTCAGAGACGCTTAGGAAAATACGAGCTGATGATCCGAGTCAAACCCAAGCAGCTGGTCAATGACTTTCAGGTACTGCACCGCAAGCCCACTCACCTGGATTTACTCGGGTTTATCTTAAATCTACGTAGTAATCACACATCGTTCAGTTGTATACACCATGTGCTGGGAGGGTAGCCATAAAACAGTGATACTACTTTTAAATGCAGCCAGTGTTGGGAGTAGCACCATGACAGTAAGGTGTGAGTTGTTGCTGTGCTGCAGTAGTGTAAGTCATTACTAATACATCTTCAGTAATATTATACTGATTACATATTTCAGTAACAATACGTTATAACCAGAGGTGGAAAAAGTACTGAAAAATTGTACTTAAGTAAAAGTATCTTTACTTTGCTTAAATTCTACTCAAGTAAAAGTACCCATCTAAAAATCTATTCAAGTAAAAGTAAAAAAGTACTTAATTTAAAATTTATAAAAGTTCTTGATTTAGATAGCATCATAAAAGGACTAGTCAGGTTCAATCCTTTTAGTTGTTTTTTAATCAACTTTTAGGCGGTATAATGTGCAAACTTTGTTCAGACCGCCCATAAAACATGTTCAAGTACAAGTGGCATAAGCTGCAGAATCAAACTCAAAGTGTCCGGGACACTCTCATGTTAAAGAACAACTGGCGATTCCATAGTAGCTTACTGTGTAACACTTTTATGGAAAAATAGAATTAACAAATTAGCTGCATAATGTTTACAACCTGTCGAGAGGTAGGGCCCCATGAAATCTGTTGTTTTCCTAAATTCTGTTTCGATTTTTCCTGAATTCCGTTTTTCCCCATTTTTATTCGTCTAGATTCTGTGTTTCACGATTTGTCATATTTATTCACCTAAAAATTAACTCTAATTATGGAGTGGATGGAAAAAAAAAGGACAATACAATAGAAAAAAAAAATGACAAATATTGTTATTCAACTTCAACAAAAGTACTTTGGGGTTCAACAGAACATTTACTGCTTTGGTAAAACATTTACAAACAGCAACAAACATTAATTTTTTAGTGTAAAACCAAGCGTTTCTGATGTGAGTGTTTGACTGTAGAAATTAAGGTAATCCACGTGTTCTTGTGGCTGCAGTCTATAGGTAATGCTGGCAAAACTTACAAAAGTTGTTCTCCCCGACTCATAAAACCATGTGGGTATTGTTTCTGCTCCTAAAACTTAGCACGACACTCCAGTTCCCTCATCTTTTAGAGGACTTCAGTGTTTCAGCCTCATGGCCATAGCTGACCGTTGACGTTTCCCCCTCTGTGTCCGTGTGGGTTTGTGTGTGTGTGGAACGGCTGAGTCCCGCCTCAACAGGTAACACGTACAGGGGCTGCAGTGGCCAAATTGAATTACAAACCCTTGCTTTGCTTTGACCCACACACCGATATCAGCCAATTATATAATTCCCCATTTTGCATAGAATTCCATTTTATTTGACAAAATTCACAATTCATAGCGTGGCGAGTAAAATACTTGGTTCAAAATGTGCCAGGTAAAAAATTACCTGTTTCAAGCTACTTAAAAACATAAATTGCTGCAAAACTATAATTACAGTAACGTGGTAAATGTAATTCGTTACTTTCCACCTCTGGTTCTAACCCCACTTTAACATGAAATTTACTGCTGTTTGCTAATAATCAAACCCCCAACACCACAGAGCTTTGTCACAAGAGTGAAATGTAGTGAGTGTAGAGAGTTGTTTCTACAGAGTGTATGACTACAGTCACGATGCTGCACCACATCACCCTCCACTGGACGTGGGTCAAAGATCAGTTATAAGCCAGAATGAGTCCAAATTGGCTAAAAGTGACCAAAACTTCAATATTTTTTCATTTTCAATTTTTTTCCAATTTTGTAATGTTTGAGAGTAAAAAATAAATATAGAACAGTTTGGTTTGTTTAAAAATGCTGGAAGCGTGATTTTTCCTATGTTATGTTTATCCTCGGCTAATAATTGATTAATTATGAAAAATAATGGGCAGATTAATCAATTAACAAAATAATCAGTAGTTGCAGCCCTACTCTCTTTACAAAGATGGTTATTTTTAACTAGCTGGTGTTTCTGATCGATGTTGAAGTGGCATCTTGCACTGATTTTTACAGTCTTGAAAATGTACAGCACCACCGAACAGGAAATCTTCTTTACTCTTGCAGATCGTTGCTGATATTTATGAGCCCCAAGGCATTGAGTTTGTGGACGCGTATGGCACATTCATCTCCAACGAACTGCTCCCCTGGGTGCAGAAACTGTCACAATAAAAAAGGTTAAAAACACCCTCAGCTTTATCCTGCTGACAGCACCACCACCACCACCACCACCCGGCCCCCGAGCAGGGCTCTGAACCTGAACTCGTCCGAGTGACTTCCATCTCCTAATTTCAGGAACAGTCTCCCTGCAGCAACTTGGGGGTAAAGGTCTTGCTCAGGGGACATGTGGTGAGGCGCACTGGAGTAAGAGTTGAACCCACAACCTTACTTACGGTCCCGGTATTCTAGCTACAAGACCGACATCACACACAACACGCACATCCAGCCAAAAGACCACCACCACCCTGTGATCCCGTTTCCCTGCAGCAACTAGGGGTTTGGAGCCTTGCTCAGGGGCCCAACGGTGGATTCGTAGGGCTGGATCCTCCTACCTTATGGTCACAGAAAGAGAGTTTTGTCCCAACCCAGTTCAGATTTGGAGTGTCCTTACTTTTGAATTCAGCCTTCAAAACGAAGTTGGGTTGAAAACTTCCTGAGGGGAATAGAACACCACTCAATACCTCATCAGCAGTCGTGACACGAACACAAACCCATGATATTCCACATGTACGGATCAATAATGCCATACTCAACAAACCAGCTGTGTTTGTGAACGTTTGATTAGTGCGTTTGGAGCAGTTGATGACGTAACGGTTAGGGAGTTGGCCCCGTGATCTTAGAGTTGCTGGTTCAATCCAAGTGTAATAAACTCTGACCCATAAGCTGTCAGCATGAAGGGGGTGATGGTGGTCTTATGGTTAGAATACTCGCCTCTGGATGAAGAGGTTGTGTGTTCGAATCCTACCTTCAGCACTACCACCAGTGGGTCCCTTAGCAGGACCTTTGACCTCATGTTTCTCCAGGCAGAGCTGTGGATCAGAGCACCAGATAAATGTCGTAAATGTCAACGTAAGCCAGTGATTAACCCTCGCTCCCCCGTCAGGCCCACGTGTCCTTTTCTCCGACTCTGGATCAGCAGAGGACCTGTCCCAACTGTGATGGGGCGTGGCGGAGGCTGTCATCCAAATGCAGTCAAAGCGACATAAGACATCGAGCGTGCAGGTGGGATCAGAGTCACATACTGCACTTTAGCAAAATTGTCAATAATACACACTTACTGTTTATACTGTATATGTATTATTCTATACTGCTTTTATAATGTAGCATATAGTATTTATCATATTAGCTGGCTCCAGTATACACTAAATACATACTATGCTTCATTGTAACATTTAGCTTTAGCTTTCTCTTCTCTTAATTTAAGCCATTTTATATATTTATTATAGTAGACAGAATTATTAGTCTTTAATGGCGTCTATTCGTTTCATTTTATGTAATTTATTATAGTCTCTTTAACTTTCTTAAACTCAACAAATGACATCAAAATAACATCAAAAGCTGTGTCTTCCTGCAAAATCTACTTTCAGATTGTGAACGGCTACTTCGTGCACTTCTTTGCTCCTGCTGGTTTGCCACGAGTGCCGAAGAACGTGATTTTCTGCATAGATGTCAGCGGCTCCATGCACGGAAATAAAATTAAGCAGGTAAGTTACTAAAGTAAGTCGGTGTAGGTTCTCTATGGTCAGGAAGCGCAACGCTTCAGTTAGGGCTGGCCTCACTCTAACACTGAGCTTCTAACCATAAGATGTTTATTCACAAGGAGTTTGGAGCTTAAAAAGGTTAGAAGTAGCTTCACCAGCACCATCTGAAAAGCACTTAAAATGTCAGTTCTCTTTGGAGCTTTGAAGAGTTTGTTGACTTCTCAAGTGTGGGTACGGCGCATAAGATAAACCTTTGTTCTCACCAAGATAAATATTTTCCCTCGGTAAATCCTTTCCCTGAGTGATTTAAATGTGACCCTAATAACCCTCATGATAACTTTGAGTGGGTTACCTCAGCTCAAGTCACACCTTGACCCGCTCCTTGCCTCGTGTAAATAGCCGCACATCAGTTTTGCTGGAACTGGTATTTCACACGAGATGAAACATCTTCAGGAGGAAGTCCACTCAAGCATTCAAAATTGTACTGATTCTAAATTACACTTGGATCCTCACTATGAGACACTTTGCTGCCCTAATAGTACATCTTTTTTTATTTTTGAAAGACCAGAGGCAATGCTGACCATCCTGGGCGACCTCCAAAGGCGATCATTTTTGGAGAATTGTCCTGATATTTGGGTCCAGCGTTACTGAGTGGAAGAAGAATCTGACTAAAGCCACTCCGGAGAACGTACAGGCAGCTCAGAAATTTGTTCAGACTCTCCTGGCATTAGGAGGTGAGTTCATACGGCTGTCAGTCATCTAATCCTCAGTAGCGTACTCACTGACTTTAAAGCTTTTAAAAGTTGATTTTAAGTGTAGGTTTGAACTATGAAGCACCAGATATTAACTCGTAACGTTCTCACAGGGTAAGTAACTTGTTGCTACGAGATAAATAACTTCCCTTTAGACAAATGTCTTGTTCCCACAAATAAAATATTAGACTCGTTTTACTAAGATTACAACTCATCCCACAAGATAATAAGATGAATAACTTGTTTCCACAAGATGATAGTGTATGGATTAAATAGTGTAATCATGTATGGATGATGATGTTTAGTAACATTCTCATAAGACAAATACCTTCAGTAAGAAGATGTTTTTGCATGAATTGCAGTGTTTAAAATGAATCCAGTAGAGTTTGGAAGCAGAATATAAACAAGGAAATGTACTGCTGAAAAGAAATGTTTATGAACCGCTGTGTTAACGTGCTGATGGTGGCCATGCTAATTTATCACACATTATTTGCTTATTTTCCTGCAGGCACGGAACTGCACGGAGGCGTCATGCTGGCATTGATCTCCTCAGGGAAGAATGTAGATGTTACAAAGAACAGCGTTTCCATGATCATCCTTTTGACCGTGATGACCTTCTGATGCTTTTCACATCAAACAAGGATTCAGACTGTGTTTGAGATATTACAGTAATAACGCATCCAAACTAATACAATTCTACTGTTAGGCAATGAATACATATAAAGTAATTATTGAAGGACAGGAAATCTCCCAGTCTAGTGATATAGAATGTAACAGTTATGTGCTGCATAATCCAGGTCTGTGCTCACTTACTAACTCCGTGCTGTTGGTATGTTTAGCTCTAAGTCTTGCAGATATCCAGTCCACCGTACGGGATAAAATTAACGGCACCATCACACTGTTCAGCCTGGGCTTTGGCAACAACGTCAACTTCAATTTCCTGGATGTACTAGCCAAACAGAACGATGGATTTGCTCGAAAAATCTACGAGGCTTCAGATGCAGCACTTCAGCTGCGGGTAGCCTTGGTTCACCTTTATTCACTACAGCACTACCTCTTGGCCTTGTGCCATGGGAGGTTTATGTGCATGCAAAGTTGGCTATCTTTGTCGTTAAATGAATATTTTGTAAAACAAGTCAGCAGCTGCCACTTGGTAACAAGTTCATTTGGACATGCAAGCGTATACTTTTAGACCACTGAGACAAGTTGCATTAAGTCTGTGAGTTTATTGGCTTCTCAAGGATAGTGTTCCAGGAACGTTAATCATTCCCTGGAATGATAACTTTTCTGAAAATACACGACCTGGGCACACAAGATAATATATGGTAACACGTGAGCACAAGAGAACTTTTATATCTAAGATAATATTCCCGCATGATGAATAATTTTTTGGCTACAAAACGGTAACCTGTTCTCCGCGAGATAATAGCATGTTGCTACAAGACAACTGCTTCCCATACGATGAATAACTAGTGCTCACAAGATTTTAAAACGTCACTTAACAGGACTTTATGATTTGTGAACATCCATTAAAATGCTTGTTGGTTTTTCTTTGGCGTGAATCTGAAGCAGTTGAGATGTGGATTTCAGATGTTAGCAGTGGCCAGGCGTGAGGACTGATGTGTGGTTGATTTTAAAGGGATTCTACGATGAGGTGGCCAGTCCTCTTCTGTCCGAGGTGCAATTCCACTATCCAGAAAACACCGTCAACTTCGTGACCAACAGCCGCTAAGCAGCTTTTGGAGGTTCTGAAGTTGTTGTTGCCGGACAAATGAGCAGCGATCCTCATAGATAGTTTCCCCCCATGAAGTGTCTGCAAAGGGGGTGAGAACAGTGAAAATATTTGTACATTTATATTGTGATGCTTTTACTCTAAACACGACTATAATGGAAGTCAGAAAAAGTGACCTCTGTACCCTGTTACAGGGAACATCGGCAGGTTTTCAAATGCAGTTCTTTATGCATCAGTGAAAGACTTTGAGTGAAAGATTTGCTTGAAGTTCTGGGCAGGTGTAGCGAGCTCTGTTGTGACTCAGTGTATGATGATAACTTCATGAACCGCATTTCAGTCGGAGGATGACTTTTTGGTGAAAGGCCAGGCCAGTGCTCTGGACTGGAACAGCGTTTTCCCGGATCAGGAGTACATTTTTGGGGATTTTACGGAGCGTCTCTGGGCGTATCTCACCATACAGCAGCTTTTGGAAAACAGAGAGTGAGTGAAGAAGGTTTCAAAGCATGCATTAATGTGTGTATTTATCTGTAATCAATATTGCATTCATTGCATTAAAAGGTACAATATCTGGAAAATGAAGAATCCATTGGTTGTTGAACATAGAAATAAATTGTTGATTAGTAGAGAATAAAAAGTATGAACTGACTTATTTGTGGGTAAGAGAACACCAGCTTGATTAATACTGTGTTTACTCCATAAAAATGGCAGTTGACTCTCACGCAGTTAAAGTGTGTCTCAAAAATTGCTAATTTAAATATCATTTTAAGAATAATTATTTTATTTAAAATGTTCCAATACAAGTCATTTACATTTTAATTTATGTATTATTATTTTAATACTATGCTATCATTAAAAATATAAAAAGTAATTGGTACTAATTATTATTATTATTACCAGTTGCTAATAATTTCTTTTTCAGAAATATTAATGATATTTAAACTCTATACTGTTCTTAAATACAAAACATATTATAAATTTACTTATTTTTTGTTCATATTGAAATACCATACTATTTAAATTATTTCTAATTATTATGACTATTATATTTATCACATATTATTAATAATTATTTTACTATTTAAATAACACTATATTAGATCATATATAGTTAAATATTACTAAGTATTATTAACTATTACTCATTTTAACTACTATTACTTGGTGTTATGTTTTTAATATTACAATTTAACTACAATACTATTTAAATTAAAATATAATTAAATATTACTCATGTTTGTTAACTTTTACTAATAATTAATTCCTATTTTTAAATCATATCACATTGTTACAGATTAATGAATGATGTGGTTTTATTTATTTGTGGCACTTATTTATACATAATCACTAATAAATTCCAGAGACAAGGCTCCAGCAGAGGAGAAGGAGAACATCACGGCCAAGGCGCTGGATCTCTCTCTGAGGTACAACTTCGTCACTCCTCTCACCTCCATGGTGGTCACCAAACCACAAGACGAGGACAAACCTGAGGACACGCTCGTCGCAGACAAACTGACTGAAGGTGCAGATGAACATCTCTCATCAGTTAACCACCGCTGTTGCGTTTCAGGAACATGACTAAAACTGTAAAAGCTGATGTTAACATACTTCTTGTGTTTAAATCAACTTAAAAACCAGCAGAAATTGTGACATATTGCATTGAACTGTAAAATGTACAAACGTGTGCATATTTACAGTGGACTCTGCAGGTGTTAACGGGCTTTCAGTAAATCAAACACAAAACCCACACGTCACTCAACCGGAAAACACAGGAAAGTGATTTGATTCATTAGAGACGTTAACACACATCTTTCACTTACTTTCACTTTAGTTTTAAAGTCAGTTCACAGAAATGAGAATATGAACTCATTATTTTTAAGAAATCCCCCGTTTGGTGTTCCACTTTACATTCTACGTGATGTTACATCTGATTTATCTGGAAGATGTTGTTCTGGAAACAAACACAATGTATTGCTTCAGTTTTGCATATTTAATTTCAGATTTATCCCGTGTGACACAGCACCACAATCACTCTTAAAAACAGGAATGAAATCTCAAAAATATTTGGAATTGAAGGAATAACAGTTTTAAGTTGAAGTAAATTGAAAGAGGTTTTGGTCAAATCTTTTTTAAAGAATCTCAGCAGTTAATGAAAACTCACAGGAAATATCTGGATCTTTGGCTTGAAAAATTAAATTAGAATTCCTTGTTCAGGACAAATAATATCATATATATTGTAGTATAATATAGATTAAGGTTAGTATGTCACATATTATATAAAATACAAACCCTAGAAAGATATCAAATGTAATCTTCTGTTAATTTTTACAGATCAGCGAAGAATAGACGACCAAAGTAAGAGCTGAACTCGATTATTATATATTATTTACATATACAAAAGTAATGTATATAACAGAAATAGACATATTTTATTGTTTAATCTTTTGTACCTGATGTGATATGATAACTTTTTGTCTGATTCCAGGTTACCCCAGTTTGTTGAGACACAGCTACCAACCTCCAGCTCAACCTGCATATTTCGGTAAATTTTTTTATAATCAGCAGTGTAGAAAAACACCAGTGCGAGAGGCACCACCACATGCTGTGACTGTGATTTATTTATTTTTGGACAGTCGATAATGATCCACACTTTGTCCTGGAGCTGCCCGATCGGAACGACGCGCTGTGCTTCAACATCGACGAGAAAGTGGGTACAGTCTTCAACCTGCTCAACGACCCTGTGACAGGTCAGCACACTCTCACCCAGAGCACATGAACTCCATATTTATCAACCTGCACAATGAAGCAATCACACATTACAAATATACCATTATAATATAGAATCATTTGTACAATTTAATCATCTTTATTTACCTCAATAACATGTGCAGCACAAAGTGCTTTATATTACAAACAAAAAGTCAGGAATAACAAACTGTTGGATTATTAAGATGATAAAACAATTAGACAAAATGATAAATAAAAAGAAGAAATGTAAAATAGAAACAATTAAAATGCTAAAGGGTTAAAATTAAACAGTTTATTTAAGAAATTTGACACAGTAGATTAGAATGATGAATATTAAAAGCTCTAAATGTTATATATATCACATAAAATAGTATCTATTCTCATATATATATATACATGTAAGTAAGATTATTTTCATTTGTATTATTTTAACTTCCTGACAGGCATCGTGGTAAACGGACAGACGATTGGGGATAAGAAGGTGGATCCTGCCCACAAACTCAACACCTACTTTGGCAGTTTTGGGATCGTTCATGAGAAATTTGGACTCAGGATTGTGGTGTCCACAAAGGAGATTCTGGTGTCGGAACACAACAAGCAGATGAAACTCCACTGGACCGACAACGCCAGCATCAAAGGGCCAAAGTGAGTCTCCAGAATGTTTTACACAGAGAGTTTACTGGACAGTTTTCAGGAAGATCCATCAGTGTTCTCTTAATTGAGATTTGCTCTCCGGTTAAAAGAGTATCCACAAATGCTGCACTCTGGTGCAAGTTTAATTTGACAAGTTTTTGTGCAAAACGTTAGCTAATTGAGTTTATCAGTTCTGTAATGTTACATAATTTAAGATTTAAGATTTAAGATTTAACAGATTTAAGAAAATATTGGTGAACGAGACCCAGTATTTTGAGGAAATCCAAAGCCAACATAATAAGTGAACAAGCTGGAACGAGTACTAAATCATTCCACCCAAAGTGACACAACTATTGCGTAAATGAGGTTTTACTTAAGTCAATTCAAATTAACTTAATTTATTGAAATAGAAGTTAAAATAGCTCTCTAAAATTTACTGAGCGTTTGTTCTCCTGCCCGTACTTCACTGCAGCACAGTTTTTATTTCACATTATTTACATTTTTACTCCGTAATTAAAAAGGAAAAAGTACAATATTTCAAACTAAACATGTAGACTTATAAATTTGAAGAAATAAAGTGCACATCAGCACAAACTCTACTACGGTAATGTGAGCAAGTTATGTGTTACTTTCCACATGAAGTACACCTTTAGATAATACAGGTGACATCAACCTGCACAGAACTAAAGGTCACGTAACTAACACACTTAAGCAACAGTAAAATGACAGATTTTAAGAGCTTGAGTCAACAAAACAACTCGGCTACAGTAATGTAAGTCATTTTAGCTGTGATGGGTGAATACATGGAGAGAGTTACACGTTGTTTATTGAGATGAAGTGGTTTCTCTCGCAGCATGGACCTGCACGTCAGTAAAGATCGCAGTCTCACGGTGACTCTGAGGAACTCCGTCAGGTTCGTTATCATTTTGCACAAAGTGTGGAAGCTGCATCCGTACCACCAGGACTTTCTGGGATTCTACACGCTGGACGCACACCTGCTCTCACACGCCGCCCACGGCCTGCTGGGTAAACTGCCACTAAACAGACACACACACACACACACTTTTGAATAGTACAGCTCTGAAGCGTGTGGCGTATATAATTGTAAAAATGATTTAACCAACGTGTCGTTAACATACTTTTTCAGCTCCTTCAATGTAATACAGTAATACCTGCAGGTTCATGAGTTACATCAGATATTAGTTCAGGTTTTTTGTGAGTTAAAGATCCAGACATTTCCCGTCAGCTTTCATTAATTAATGCAACTAATCCATTCATGGTTGTGTTTAAAAGTGAACTTAAACACTCATTTTGTAAAACGTCATTTATTTGCCAGCTTCACAGTTTCATCTCCATGAGCCTAAAAAGTTGCAACACTGAGCGACTCCTGTAAACTGTTAGAACTGCATGTTATTGTTTGAAGTTCTCAAGCAGACTGGAGGAATCTTTTTAAAAGACAGAGCATTAAAATATCTAAATGTAGTGTTTATCAGATTATTGAACAGAACTGCTTAAATCAACACAATATGAAGTGAACAAATGTAGACGTCTCCACTATTACTGTTATACTGTATGTAATTATTACGGTTTTGATGTTTTTATAATATTTGTTTTTGTGGGTCGTAATGACGAATGGTAGCTTATTTTTGACTTTTTAAAATCTTCCACAGTGATCTGTTGAGCTGCTGATACCTGTGTTCCTCTGCTCTACAGGGCAGTTCTATAAGGGAATAGAGTTCGAGGTGAGCGATGTGTTTCCCGGGCAGGACGAGGGAAAACCGGACGCCGTGATGCTGGTGAAGGGACACAATCTCACCGTCACCAGGTGGACATCACATGCTTACTGCCTGCAATCCGTCACAATGCTCACCTGAATTATTAGTGGATAATCAACCTTTCTGCTTTGACGCTTCATACAGTATTTACTTGTGGGGCAAAAATGTATGGTCTGATGTGCAATTTCATAATGAAATGACCCGTTATATCACCTTACTGTATTATTAGCAGGTATAGCTTCAGTGAACAAGACCATATTCTACAAACTATTCCACTGTGACCATACATTTTAACCCCATGAGTAAATGCTGTATAAGGAGTCTTATGTGGGAATAAACTCCATCTCTTATGTATGTGTATATATATGTGTGTGTGTGTGTATTAGTAATGCATGATAATATATGTATGGCTGCTAATTACATATTTTTAGTCATCAATAATGGACCGATGCTTAGATTTGTCTGATATTTGATGCTGCGTGTATTGTACGTGGGGAAGGCAGTGCTTGTGTCAGGCATGTTTAAGGCCGAGGTGGGATTTTACACGGCCTGCGCTTTCTGTCTTAACATGTATGGTGTTAGTTTATGCCAAAATTGTGAGAAAGTGATGTGGTCTCTCATTTTTTGATTGAGAGATATGAGAAGGAAAGAGGAAATATAAAGAATGCCACCGAGAAAGAAAGGAAGGTAAAGTGATGTGAGAGCAGGAGAGAGCTCTAAGACAGACGGTCAGGGTAAATGTGTAATGACCTGAGCTCCCGTGATGTTAACCGGTTGTCTTGGTGCAGGGGCTGGCAGAGGGATTTCCGGCGTGACGTGAAGAACGGGGAGAAGGTTCCGTGCTGGTTTATTCACCACAACGCTGCAGGACTCATTGACGGAACACACAGCGACTACATCGTCCCCCAGCTCTTCAGCAGCTTCCACAGATTCTAACTGCTGCTCACACCAATAACCTGATCTAATAAACATGGCACTGCACTCAGTCTCCACTCACTCTTACTCAGCAACTTCACCCTCATCGCTCAATCCCTGCAGCAAGCACACACTTCAGCAGCACTAGATGACATTCAACATTAAACAACGGAATAACACTCACCAAAACATCCATTTTATAAAAGTGTACAAACTATAAAACACCCTCACTGATGTCAGTGTTGAAAGAAGAAAAAAGACAATAATTAAGAAAGAAAGAACAACACCACAGCATGACACAAAATGACAAACTCATGACTGATGCTGGGAAAGAGGAATATAATGGGCAAATAAACACAACACTGACATTTATGCCAGATCTTAATTTAATATATGGAAAAATATATAACCTTTAACACAAGCCACTAGATTTATGGGTTCGGTTTTATTTTCTCTACATGAACAATCCTGAAATCTTGAAAGCAGTTCGTTTAGTAGATAATTTTACTGATTTTTAAACGCAGGTAAATTTGATAACGTTGGTTCATAAAATACGAAATGTATCAAATTAAAATATGAATATATAACATGTTGTAAGACTTACAACATGTAAGACTATCACCTTAACCTGTATGAAAAATAAAATATAACCCACAACACAGTTTTTAGAGTTCCTCTGAACATCGGAGAGGAGGCTTTCAGGGAAGACATAAGACTAGGTTGTGTTACAGAGTTGCTCATCACATAGTGAAAACTTGTAGAATATAAAAAATACATATAAATTTAGAAACGTCAGTCCACAGGGCCGACACGGAGATATCACTTTATACTTCATCTCTCCATCATCCCCCTCTCTCTCTCCCCTCACTTGCCAAACACACTCGCTGCTGGAGCTTTGGGTTTTTCTAGAGCCGTCTCTCCTCCTGAACGCAGACCACTGAACACTGATGGAGCTGCTTTACCCACACGCTCTGCACAGACAGGAAGAGAGAGAGAGAGAGAGAGGAAGAACATTTTAAGAAAGAGAATATACAAGAGCAAAGAAGAATGGACGGTTTGATGAATAGAGAGTGGTAGAGAAAGGGGAGAGCGAGGGAGATAAAGAGAGGAGGATGAAGATGAAGGTATGGAGGGAGTGTATGAAGAGAGTAAGACTGTGCTGTGGTTGTTTTCAGCATCATCACTAGCGCCCCCTACAGACCACCCTCCCCACAGGGTTTAAGAGGAATCTGAGCTGAGACTCACCACACTCCACCATCACCTCGTAGGTTTTACTCTTCACTTCTCCTTTAAGACCCAGCTTGCTGCGGGCTCCCTTCAGGTCCTCCTCCTTCACCACCGGACGCTTCTTCTTCTTCACCTCCGCACCAGACTGCACCACAACCAGGAGGACGATGAAAACCAGAACTTTCAGAGTCTCCTCCATCCTTCACCTTAAAACCAACTAATAGCACTGTACTAGTGTCATGCTTGTTCTTGGGACTAAACTGAGCCACTTTTTAGCTGATGTAAGTAAAGGTGAGCTCAGTAAACTGTGAGTGTTCCACTAGTTCACCTGTCGGTCTCATTTTATACCACACTAACTGTGAACTATGAATTAAAAGTGAACCAAAGCACTATTTACATGCTTTTGGCCCACTTTATGTCAAAATATTGCAATATACGAAAGTGTACATACTGTGATTACGTTATAGACTAGTTGTTTGACAACATGTATTTATAATTGCAGTAAACCACTAGTCTTGCTGTGATATGTACAAAATCTTTTAAATGAACTCAACATCACACTTACACAACTAGCTTTATATTTAGCTATTATTTTTATACATGAAATATATACTCTATATGTACTTGAGTCTCTTACTCAACTTTTACTGGTTTTTAACTACAAACAAACGTTTATAAGACAATATATAAAATATGTGCTGAAGTATTACATTAGAAAGCCAGTGCAGGAGGAAATAAGGCTTATTATGAGTATGGACAATTACAACAGAAGTAAACTTCAACTTTAGGTACAGGAGTGATATACTTGAGTTTTCTGAATGCTTGATACTTAAGGCCAGAGTTCTACAACCTTCAAAACAAAAAAAAGACATTTTGGCCCCTTTCCCACCAAATAAGATTCACATGGCACCACAAAACCCTAAAAATGAAGCCAGTGCAGCTTACAGTCATAACCCCGGATTACATCGTTTCAACTTGCATCTTTTTCAAGGTTACATGGCTAACTAAAAACAAGTGTAAATAACCAGTAACAAGCTTAAATAAAGAATGTTTCAAACCAATTAACAACGTAAGGCAAGTTATTACTGTGTTTGGTTTTATAGTTATGCCACTGTATATTTAAACAGACTTCTTTGTTGTGTTTAAGAATAATTACCAGTGACTGGTGACATATACAGGATATGACGCATATTAATGCCAATAAAATATTTTAAAACGTATCATTTTAATGTTACAACATCTTCTACATAAGAAGTATCTCACTGGGGAATAAAATACATTAAAAAAATAAAATAAAACAATTTACATTATTGTTTCCAAGCTACAAGGAGCCATGCACTGAGCCAGAGCAGAGGGATGAAAGAGCCGCAGGTGGCAGACCCCTGGTATAGTTCTAAACTATAAGTAGATAAATTTTTTATTGATATATA
>JAVGVS010000238.1:15000-82500 GCA_032718565.1 Distichodus sexfasciatus | reverse complement strand
CATAATAGAATTCTATTAATACGTATACACGTTAAATGTACTAGTCTGTAACAACAGAAGTAGGACGTGCTGTAATCTGATTGGATCCTGGAATATATGTGAAGATGCAAGAACGTAGAGAACTAGAACTGTGTTAGAGCTCAGAACTCAGGAGCGCTACAGTTTTTGGACCGTCACGTAAAGTATCTTTGTAGGTTTACTAATTCATCTTTTGCTTGTAAAAGTCTAAGTTGTAGTAAAGAAAAAGACAACAAAAATGTGAAAAACATTACGTTTCGGTTGGGATTAAGCGCTTCGGAAAATGAATGAATGAAATAGTATTCAAATAAAAACATGCAAACAAATGACAACTTTCCTGTCTTTATTGAAAAAGAATATATAATGACAAGGTGAAGTGTAAGTCGTCTAGTCGTCTTTAGTAGTAAAGTTTGCTCTCCACGTGCTGGAAACCCGGCTCTGTGGTCAGAACACCAACTTTGACCATCAGGTCTCAGCGTCCACTCGCCATAGTTCCATAATTGCATTGTGTGGCTGGAAAGAGAGTCCGGTCCCTTTCCACAGTTCATCAATCAGCAGGTCACTCGTCACAAATCCTCTTGGTCCGTTAGTTTGGGTGTGAAGACAGCAGAAGACAAATGAGAAGTGGAAAAATCACCAGAAGAGGTGGGAGTGCCGAGTTTACAGTGGGATGAGGAGCTGGCACACCTCCGTCAACACCATCAAGGGTGATGAGGAGAAGACGGGGATTACAAGTCATCTGTGCTGTAACGTAGGCAGGGACGAGCCAAATAAATCTACAAGTTGTAATGCAATGAGGACAAAGCTGAACAAGGAGACTAGAAACAGAAACACACAGTGAGTTTGTGCAAAAGGTAAAGGAGGAATCCTCTCCTCACGGAAAACCCCGAAAAACATACAAACACAGAGAAGGCAAAGTGGAAGGCTGAAAACAAATAAATACACACATTTAACACCACGAAAAACATCACACACACACACACACAGGAGCTCAGAGACGTGAGCATTTCTAAATTCACACATTAAACATAACAAAATCCCCAAAATACAGTAAGACAAAGCCAGACATCAACAAGAGTCACCTTGATCTGGAACTACATTTCATAGTTATGATGATGCACTACCATGCTGAGCTGGATGTGTAGTGGAGAATAAATATCTGGTTCAAGCCTTTACCAGGCCTTATCTAATAAATACTGAAAAGCCAAATCATCATCCTGAGTTCAAAGGAATATACCATCCAAACACCGAGTGTCCAAATTAAATGTCAACAATCAAATAAATGTGTCACTAAGTAGTTTAAATGGGAAATAAAAGCATTATTAAATGTTTAATTAAATAAACATAATCTGAGTTTGATGTGTTAGACTGACAGGTAAAATTATTTCATGATGAAACAAAATGAAACAAATAGTGAAACAACTTTATAGGACATTTAATTAATAAATAATGTTTTATTTCCTATTTTAAATAATGCCATTTAATTCATTATTCTCTTATTTCCCATTTAGAATATTTAGTGACGTTTAATCATTTAATGATGCTTTGAATTTACATTTAATGATTTAATTGTTGACGTATTTATATATTTAATTTTGGCACTCTTAGTCCTCCATATCCAAAATCACAACGCTTTTCTCACCATAATAATAATAATAATGTATTTAATAGAAAACAGATCTAGAATGAAGGCTAATATTTTTAACGGTAACTGTATTGCCTATTCTACATTTTGTTAGCATGCCTATTATTTGATCATCAAAATCATCAGTAGGTAGTGAATATTATTCTTATCCTGCAATAACAAACCTCTGGAGTCAGAATTGCGTTATTCTAGATCTGTCTTCTAAAAGCCATGAGATGTAGGTGACATGTTCCAGACGGGGCATTTTTGGGTGGAGTACTCCTTTAATCGATTAAAACATTTCTAGACGCAGTCATTTCGGTGACATTTAATAAACCGCACACTCCCCAACGTGACACGAGGTCTCACACAAACAAGACGGGACGATTAAAGGTAGAGTTGTGCTTGAAGGCTGAGGGAGATCTTGCTCGTTGGTGCGTTCAGTTAAACACACAAACGTCACTCCCTCACATCGCTGACCGGCAATAACTGAAATATAATAAAGACCTCCCAAAAAGAACCGTTCCCTCTTCTGGACGATCCAGAAAGGCTGAGAAATCCTTGTGAACGTCACCTTTCAGGCAGATCTCACACGAAGACAGGTGAATCAGCCGTACAGTATATGATGATGATTATTTTTGTAAAGAGAACCACTTCTGCTTTATTAAGAGCTAAGTGAGTCTAGACCAGAGCTGTCCTGTTCCAGTCCTGGAGGTTTTCCATCGTACTTGAGTTGAGAGTGGACAGCAGTTCATCAGGTATGACGGAAGTCCTCCAGGACTACAAATGGACACAAGCAGAGAGATTCAAACCCTCAATTACCGTCACCAAGCTCAACGTAGACTCCACCGCTTGCTTATTGACCAGGTCCAAAATCTCAATCTCACACTCCTAAAAACTGTGTGAGATCAGAGTGTGTAAAGCGATGTGACTAAAAGAGCCGATAGGGTTGACGTCATAACGAGTGTGAAATCTCAATTCTCTGTAAGGCCCGTGTCGTCCCCATTTCCTCCATGAGCGTGCGAAAGCCGTCATGGTGTAATAACTGCTAGATTACCCACGAGGCTGTGCTCAGTGTGCGGTCCCCGTCTTTCGGAAGGCATCGTTGTGAGCGTGGGATTGTGGGAAGGCGAGGTCAAACGGGAATGCCCAGCCGGTGTTTCTTCTTCTTGATGGGTTTGAGGCCGGTGAGTCTGCGCACGTCCTCGTCGCCCTCCGACTCCTCCATCTCATCGTCAGCAGAGAACAGGATCTGATCACAGGCCAGTGAGAGTCTGCTCTTTACACGCTGTACTCAGTATTAGTATTAGATCTGATGTAAACACATTCAGAATCACACACTCAACCCTTCAAACCATGAATGATGTATCAGAACAGCACACCGCTCATGTGTCTTTACATAAAATAGATTTATTCTTTAAATAGAACATTGATTTCAAAATCACTCACTTTATTTAAACTAGGAATGCACGGTATGGGAATTACTGGCTGATGTCGATATCCAATATTCTGCTTATATCTGTTGATGCTGATGAATGAGGAAGGCAGACTTGTCAAACAGGGCGCGTGTGACTCTCCATGTGCACTACCGAGTGTGTAGAAAGCCGTTAAGCTACAACCCCGGCTATTCCCTATTTCGTGCATACTACCACATAGAGAAGTATGATTAGAGCGCCTTACCTACCAGTGCGGTAGGTGCACGCTGTGTGTGTGTGTGTCTGTGTTTACCTCTGATTCGGAGTCGTCGTGGGACAGGGCTCGTCTGTAGCGCACCTTACTGTTCCCTCGCGAGTCGTCACCAGCCTCTCTCTCCTCCAGCTTGGCTTTTGTCCTGCCTTTCTTCATCAGGAAGTTATCCACCACCCAGAACATCAAGGCCTTAACACACACACACACACACAATAAACGTCTCTGCTGATTACTATTCGCTGAATGTAAGATAATGAAGAGAAACAAACGGCCTCAGACTTACATTAACGAAGAAGGGGACGATTAGCATGACAATGGCCAGCTCCAGGTGTGGGTTCGTTATGGGGTTCAGCATAGCCAACTGTGTAACACACACACACACACACTTAACAGTATGTTCAAGACCACGACTAGGATTACATAAATATAACATACACTAACATGTGGGGTTGAAAGATATTACCTCAAATCTATATCACAATTAATTTAACATTTCACCTTGATTAGGATTAATAAGTGAATATTTAGTTGGTAGTGTAACGTTTAAGGAGTTGGTCGCATGATTGCAGCTGATGCTGGACTGGTAAAGGTACCAGTGAGCTACTAATGAGCAAGGTACCACCCCCAAGCACTGCTCCACGGGCGCTGCCAAAAATCTGCCCACTGCTCCTTCACAGACGGGTCAAATGCAGAGTTCACGTTTCACAGTATGCTGTGTTCACAATCACAATCACTCCCTTAAATACACTTCAGTGGAATGTGGCAGTGTCTCACCTTCTTCCACTGTGGAATGAGAAGCACCAGGATGATGACCACCTTCTCAAACATCATGATGAGGATGTAGAGTGCACACTGACCCGCCCAGGCACTGCACTGCACCGGCTCTCCTACACACACACACACACACACAGGTAAACAGATGCACCTGGTTCAGATTAGTACAGTAGTGTGTATACTATAGTCTGCCATCACTGTGACCAGAAGCACTGTACAGCAGGCAGGTAGGCAGGCAGGTCTGAGTGTGAGTGTGAGGAGTGCATGTGTACATGAGTTCAGCACACAGACTTCAGATTTGGCTTGTGAAAGTTCCACTGAGTGTTCAGAATTCAGACTGGCTCAATAGAAGCAGGAGCTCATAACGTTGCAGCCCCAGTTTGCTCACCGTACTCTCCGAAGCGCAGGGAGTCCCACTGCCTCCACTCCACCACGGCGCTGACCGCCCTCACACCTCCGTAGATCACCAACATGCCCAGTGTGGCGTCCAGCAGGAAGTTAATCAGGTATCTGCAGGAACCACACACACATACACACAGCGCCACCACCATCTGAAATAAGTTGCAACAACAACAACACATATCACGAGGGCGGACAGTGTAACAGGCAACACGCCAACTACACACACAGAGACTAGAAGACGATGAAATCCATCATTCATTCACCCGCTTTTCAATATTAAAACCCAAACCATAAAATACGTCAATTTTCAATATTTAAAAAAAATCTAAAACTTGAAACAAATAACGAACACAAAAATCTTAGATGAAGAAGACTATCGTCTAAAACTATTCCCTAATAAGAGTGTTCAAAGCCTTCTGTTAACAATTCTATATGTGTTCCTTCATAGCTTTGATGTCTCCAATATTAATCTATGCATGAAGAAACGAAATGGAAAAATGAGAAAGTGTGTGCAAACTTTTGACTGGTAGTATATATAAGGGGTGCTGAAATTAATCATATTATTGATGCATCTGGCTGCAGACGTGGACGATTCGGCATCGATGAGGTGGCAGACCATAACTGATTATTTCAGGGGTTTTCAACCGGTGGTCTGCTGTCCCCTGGTGGTCTGTGGTGGCACTGCAGGTGATCACTGGCATGCCATCCAGTTTTTAAAAATCACTTTGAGTTGAGTCTGATAATGACGCCGTGTGGTGGTTCCCGGGCATTAAAAGTCTAGGTAAAAAGAACACTGCGGTAGTAACTATGTGAAGCAATGTAGAAAAATTGATGGCATGCATCATGATATCAGACTGAATCGCTGACCTGATAATTGTGATCGAATCGTGAGGCCAGTGAAGGTTCACGCCTCTAATCTATACATATTAGACGTGTTTTTATGGGTTTAGTTTTTAAGTGAAAACCAGATGGAGGAATGACGGCAGGACCGGACGAAGACGACAGCGAGAACGCAGACTCACAGAGAACACGGGTCCTCCTCTGTGAGGTCAGACAGGTAGACATTGGCAAAGTGAATGAACAGCATCCCAATGGCCTGTTTGGACGTGTCCAGAAACCTGAGGGAGGTGGAGAGGTGAGATGGAGGGGTTCAGGTGGAGGAGAGTAGCAGGTGGGGTAGGAGAGGGGGGTTGGGGGGCAGTGAGAGGGAGGAGACCTGGTTAGCTCAACACCGGCCACTAACAGCAGCTGAGCAGTGGCTTGGAGTAAAAAAGGCCCGACATCAAGCCTTCTGTCTGCAGTTAAAGTGATACTGAGCAGAGTTTTTAAAAGCCTGTTCAACAAGAGATCTTTCCTAACCCACTTTAAAATGAATACATAACCAATGGCTTAAATGGTGAAATAACCAAAATAATAATCAGTAAATGTCTGAATTAAAAAAAAATCAGATTCAATAAACCATCAAAATTAGAACAGTCTTAACCTTTCTTAAAGTACATTTGAATTTTAACATGTTATTAAACTATCAAAATGAGCAAGTGAAAAAAGCTTTTGACAGTTCAATAACATGTTCAAATTAAAATGTCAATAAACTACCAAATAAGTATGTTATTTACACTTCCACTTTCTATGTTATTTTCGTTTTGATCCGTTTTTATCTGTCTTTCAACATAAAGTGTTTATACGCTGTAAAAGAGCTCAAGAAGTCCTGAAATCCATTTACACAACAGCATTTGGGTAAAGCATTTCAAGCCAAAAACACCTGATCAGAGCTCAGATACGGGCTAAACGCTGGATGGAGACATTTCTTCCCGTCACTTTAACACAGGGATGGGCAGCTCTAGTCCTGTAGGTCCAGTGTCCTGGAGGTTTTCCATCCTACCTGGTAAGGGTGAGTCTCTGCTGATCTACCTAATAGCAGGTGTGAATGTTCAGAAGTTGAGTAAGCTGTAAAACCTGCTGGAAGCTGGCCCTCCAGGACCGGGACTGCCCATCCCTGCTGCAACAGGACAGCTGATATAGTAGAAGAGCACTGTGAGGTGAACAACACGGTGAAGGTTTTACCAGATCCTCCAGGGCCGGCGCTCGTGTTTCGGCTCTCTGAAGCGTTTCACTGCGGGGGAGGGAGGGAGGGAGAGGGAGAGAGAGGGAGGAGAATTTGAAACTTGTTATGAATAAATGAGTTTAATACAGATTACAGGAGCACAGTGCAGTTCTGCATGTCACACCTCTAATCTGACAGTGATTACAGCGTCAAGATTTGAAATGACAAGCCTGAAGAACGTGTACTGTCTTGCTCTTTGAGTCTCATTTCCCAAATAAAAACCTCACTATGGACATAAGTTTAGCCCACGTTGACCAAACTCCTTGGAGAAGTGTCTCCACAAACTGAGCTTAAAGTGGACCGTCAAATGGACACATATCTCATCGCTCCTTCTACTTGAGAGTTTTGACTTTTGTCTTCATTTTTTAGACTAAAACACCCTGCTTTGTGGAACAGTCTCAGCATTTACACTATAACAACAAGAACTTCCCTAAAGCTCTCGGACTGTGACAGACAGAAACTCCCATTACAATAAGGCCTGTGCAGTTTTGAACAATGGACATTTGTTTTCACACGGCTGTCGACGCAGTGGAACGTTCACCAGCAAAATCTCTTGTCCGTAAACGCTCAACTCTGCCTGCACACGGGAAAACATGTTTAAATAACTAAATTGTGTGTTTTTCTCACTTAGTGAATGTGAGCTCACACACGGGCTGTGTCCTGAGCCGTGTACTACTGCACTTAATAGTACGGTAGCTAAGGTGCTCTTATCATACTCTCCTATGTGGTAGTATGTATCTGAGGAAATAGCCGGGGTTGTAGCTTAACGGCTCTCTACACACTAGGTAGTGCACATGGAGAGTCACACATGCTCTATTTGACTTGGTACACTACATAGTGCGCACTTTAAGTGACTTTTTCTTAAAATGTTTCAAGATTCAAGATTCAAGATTCTTTATTTGTCACGTGCAAGTTATACAGGTACAACAAGCAGTGAAATGTATCCTGATCCGCTCTTTTAACTGTGCAATAGACAAGGAAGATAGAGACGCAATACAAACTTACAGCATAAATACTAACTTAAATACGGAGGCTGGGGTAACAGGACAAAAAATAAAACCATATATTATACAATATAGTGCACTATGTGCACTACGCTGGAAATGCTCCGCCCTTGCTCCGCTCTGCCTTCACGCTCGCTTGACTTAGTGCTGTGTTAGAAACATCAGAACTATGGTGTTATTTTTGCACCAAAATTCCAAGTGTGCAGTGGATTTTTGGTGGGTAAAATATCTTGTCTTTACGCCCTCAACTCTGTCTTTCTCATTTATTGGCAGATATAAGCATGAAAAACATCAGATTTCAGCATGGGCCAATAATTCCCACTATCATGCATCCCTTGTTCCTAGCTTTGAAAAGTCAAAAGTTTCCTAGCAATCCAAAAATGCCTAGCTTTGGCTGACATGTGTAAGGTTCCACAACCGTGCTCAGAGTCTGCACAGCTGGAGCACAAAGATTAGATTTGTACAAAGCGTCCAGTTAAATGCCATATTAAGATTCTCTTTGCGCTTTCAGGCTTAACCAGACAGGTTTGGGAAGGCTTGGTGACTAACTAATTAAATCATGTTGGGTAAGGCTGTTTATTCAGTAGGTCTGCCCGATTCAAATGATTCAATTGTCAAAGAACTCGTCATAAAAACTATAACAACAGTGACCGAGGCTGAGTGAAATGTTCCAGTGTTACGCAAGCGTGCACACAGTCTTACACACACACCAGTGTTTGTAGATTAGCTGAGTAAACTGGGATAAGGCCTGGTAAAGTTACACTTCTCAGGTGCTCACACATGATGAAAACTGGTGTTAAGATAACATTACACTGTGCCGTGTGTCTTCTACGTTCCTGCACTCTGTAATTATACCAGTGGCAGGTTCACGCAAGGCATATAGAAACACCCGTCTCCAGGAATGAGGCACTTTAATCCTTATTCTACACACACACGTACAAGACCGCAGTGAAAGACTGCAGCTGTTTACACAGCTAGGTACACTGAATTGCCCATTACCTACACAGAGATCATTGCTTAGACTATTTTGGTGTAAAAGGAGTCTATGTTATTTCGTTATCTTATAACGGTGGTTTTCCACTGCACATTGCTACAAGAAACCAAAGCTTTCTGAACCCAAAATAACCCTGAGTTCTTGTATGTTTTCCATCACCATGTGTGTTTCAACCTTATTAATTCTAGCAAGTTCTCACCTAATCTCATTCTTGGACAAGCTCCATGGATCCATTCTGAGTTTTCTCTTTATTTTCTGCAACAGCTTTCAACAATGCCGATTGTGTTTTTGTAAAGCAGTTTAAATGTAAAACCAATCGGGAAAAACCTTGCGAGTTCCAACCCAAGTGGCACTGGGCCCAGTTCCAAAACTTCACAGGAACCTTCAGAAAGAGGAACTGGAACCTCGGGTGCTACGGCAGACTGGGCATAGCCTTACAGAAACATGATTATAGCGGGCATGTTGCAAACCTGTAGTACGTTAAATGGGAAAGTTACTCTCACTTTAGCATTAACTAATAAACTTACTCACCTTCAGTTTGGTTTATGGCAAGTTTCACTGCCAGCTGCGGTTATGTGTGTATATAAACGGATGGAGAATGTTTACAAAATGCTTTCCCTCTTAAGTCAAAGCCTCTTCGTCAATTTGCAAAACTGGAAAACAACTCTGGATGAAAAAGCAACTAGATCACGCATTACAGTGATTTTAGCTTTTTCCAAGCTTTAAGTGTGATGAGAAGTAGGGCTGTAGCGATACATTACTCTCTATTCATATCGATCGCAGGCTCCTGATCTGAATCAAAACTAATTATACCAAAGCAGACTTCAAATCATGGTCCATTGAATCAATTTAACATCGTATTGTGATGAAACTTGGGATTTACACTCCTAACCAGAATTAAGATTTAAGAATTTTGGGAGTGAGCCTCTATACTTACACATAAGGGTGCTAAAAGCCACCATGCCGAGCAGGCCTTGCAGGAAGATGCCGAAGGAGTCCATAAGGTCTCCGTTGGCGCACCCCTTGATGTCGGAGCCCGAGGGCGAAGGTGAGGAGTTGGATGGTGCTGACCCTGACAGCAACCGATTCGCTCCACCGCCCATGCCGCCGACCCCTTCCCCTCCGGGGCGGGACAGGGCGCTGACCCCCATGCTTGCCATGTCCGCTCAGTGTGGTGGGGTTCACAGAGATATATCAAGCTAAGCTCCAAAAACCAGAGTGTTGTTTCTAAAGAGCCAGACAGCAGTCCGAGTCTGATCGATGAAGAAGCCTGTTATGGGAAAGACGAGCCGCTGCATCCGCCCTCCTCCAAACCCATCCTAAATGGGGTCCTCCCTAGAGCCGACGGATGGCCAAGATCAGTCATATTCCATCAAAATATTATCTCAGAAGCTTATAGATCACGCTATGCAACACGCTATGCAAAGTACTAAGTACTAAGAAGTAGAACAAAGTACTAAGAAGTAGGGGTGTTGAGATATGTGAATCTACACTGACATATCAATTCAAAATAAAAACATTGGACCAAATATCGTAATGTCACGTTGAAGAAGAGGTCTATTTTTGTGAAAAAAGACGACTGTTACTCATTTAAATGTCTGATTAGGATCATGAACCAACATGTTTGAATGATATTTTAGCTGTTTATAAGAATGGTATTGAATTACTGTGAAATTTCGCTGGCTCCTTCATTTAATCGTATCGCAACAGACTTTGTAATATCGACAGACGCTGAATCGATATAATATCCTATCGTGATTTACTCCCCTACTGATTAGGGCACGTCTACCTTTTATTACGATATTATTTTCTGTCAGAATTATAACAGGACAACGGTCAGAATTTGATGAATTTACACAAGACTTGACATTCCTGACGGACCTCTGTGAAGTCGTGCTAAACGTGCAGGTAAACACACACTGCAGATGTAAGATAAAACACACTAAATGGAGGTGTTCGGGTGTGTAATTACGCGTGTGTAATGTAAATTAAGGTAATTAATTAAGGTAAAAGACTTGTAAGGGCGAGTCTCTAAAACGCCACCGCCGTCACGGAGAAGCGGCGCGTGCTGCGGGTGTTAGCCGTTAGCCTAGCCATCTACCAGGCGGGAGCGACGAGCCGCCACGATATTACCTCAAAAACGACGAAGCAAGCACGAAAAGTAGTCTTTCCGACCTTCTCTAAGTCAGTTCAAACGAAGACGTTCCCATCACAGGCTGAGTCCGCAGAGCGCTCATCTTCACCAACTTCCCTTTCGCCGCTCACTACGTCACGACGCAATACGCCATCGTCGTGCGTCGCAGGCGCAAAGCATGCTGGGGAGCGTAGTGCGATAAGAGAGTAGCGGATCCATGCTCCCGTCACAACGAAATTGTTCGAGAAAAGACTTCAAATCGAGTACAAATAACAAAATGGTGTAATAAATGTTTTAAGTATACGATAATAAAGTAATTAAAAGATTCTCTCATTACTGAAATTGTATTGCATTTACATCACTGCCGAATGAGACCATGGCGTTGGATCAAGTTTGGTTTATTTTTCGTTTAAATAGCGTTTCACAAACGTACATTTAAAGGTAAAAGTAACAGTAATTCAAATGTGGTTGATCAAACTGTCAAAAATGTTAACAAAACTGTACATGACTAGATGTGAAAAGAAGAGGGAAAGCAAAATGGTGTCTCTTCCATTCCTCATGAAAACAATCCACACACAACGGGAGCAACCCAACAGCTCAATAAAAATGCAAGCTTAAACCAAATTTAGACCTTAGATATTTTAATACTTTTGATTTAGACATACCCTGGAATCATCAACAGTTACTTAAAGTGGCTTTCGAACCCCAAAGGCCCACATGGCGAACAACAATGCATGAAGGTTAATGGAACGCGTGTTAGAGTAATTAGCAATAGCTTTCATTCACGGTTTCTTCTGAAAGCATATTTTGGGGAAGTATAACTCTTTAACTACCATATAATAACCTGAAATCTTTGTGTGCTTCAATCCTAACCACGAGAACAATCACAGTAACATTATATACTATATTACATTACATGTATTATTTAAATGAGCAACACTGGACTGCCAAATGGAAAGAGCAGTGCTATTGGCATCTTTGCAAAATCCCACCTCAATGCCAAACAAATCAGGCAAAAATGATGCCTGAGAATTTACGTTCCTGTTTTTATACAGTATAACCCTCAAACTTTGTAGAAAACCATACAGGAACCGGGACATTTAATACCCCCCTAAAGGAAACAAAAATCTGATATTTACAGTATGTACAAACAATCTTTATGTACACTTTTGCATACCATGGGCAATTGGTCTTTGTGCTTAAGAATTTTGCATTGTCGTCCGCTCTACGTTTATTAAAGGTTTTTTTGTTTTCACGAAGGGCTCGCTTAAGTCTTAAAAATTAATCTGGAAAATAAAGGTTCTATCTATGGTTGAGATTAACCGTAAAACACATGAACTGGAAGCTCTGTCAAGGGGCAGACCTCCAGTAAACTGAAGTATAGTGTAGGACTAATTTAAATCTGATGAGAGAACTGTGGAAAACATGTAAATCACATGAGTTCTCTTGTTGAGGACATTCACATTCACCCCCCCCCCAGTTCAGTAGTACATTTTAATCAAAATAAAATCACACAACTCAAAAGGGAAAAACAAGCTTTGATGCTTTGGGACCGGTATCGTTAGAACCTGCAGGAAAACGCAAACGCAGCGGGGAAACGACTCTCGCCCTTTCTCCTCTCCAGTTTTGGGACAAATGCCAAGCTCAGCTGGCAAAATGCTGGTAAAAGGCCAGCTTGACCCTCTCGATGTGATGGCACAGCTTAATGGCCGGACCCAGCTTCAGGTCCATGCACTCCTGCACTGTTGGCAGGTTTAGGAGCAGCAGGGCCTGGCCATCAATCTCCTGAAGGAAACACAAGCAGGAAAGAGCACAAGTGTTCAGGATTTGTACACCTTTTTCAGAGTCAAATTCAAGCACTGTTCAAGCATTTTCAACCATCAAGCTACTTCACTTTCAGGCTATATCAATATTTTCCAGCACATTATAACTGTGGTTATTGACATATTTATGAGGTAATGTATGAGGAACTTGAGTTGACTTCTTTGTTCTCCCTGCAGATTTTGCAAGTGGCTGCAGGCAAATTTGGTCCGGTTTTTAGCCACATTTTTTTATATTCATGACTGTCTAACCTACACTCATAAAACCTGCAACCTACCCAGTGTCAATTATGAAAGCAGTGTGACTACAGATTCAAATCCTCTTTCCAAAATATATTCATTCAATTTTCAAAATTTGAATTCAACATTTTCAAGCATTTCCAGCACCTGGGCAAACCCGCACAGCTGTGTTGAATAGCGGCACAAGCTGCATCCGCTAAAATACGACCAATTTGACCACATAAAATGACTCTCCCAGAATACTTTCTAACTCATGGACAGTTAAACTTTGCAGCAGAAAACACAGGGTTATGATGTTCTGACTTAACTCTGGATTAACATTTGAATTTAAGTATAAAAATTTGCCAAACCATGGTTTAAATAAAGTCTAAACTCTGTATTACATATATGTTTGGCTGGAGTGTACTGGGTAAATCATTCCTGGTGTGTGTGTGTGTGTGTGCAATAACCTGGTCCATGAAGATCCGTGCTAAAGGGGCACAGTCGGTGGTCCTGATGAAGCGCACCACGTCCGTAACGCTCCACTCCAGTGGACTGCTGTCCAGCTGCAGCTTTTGCGGACCTTCACTCGACGGACTCTGTACAAGAGAAATGCAGATAAAACTCACACCCTTTCTCCTGTGTCCTCTCACCGAGACTGGTTACACATTTTATTGCATAGATCTTACACATTTAAAGTCACAAATTTCTAATCTAATTTCACACTTGTGTAAGTTGGAAGCCGATGTGATGCTGCTCCACCTTGGGCGACGGAGGTCGGTTCTCGTCGTCGGAGCAGGAAGGTGAGCGAGCTTTGCGCCGTTTGCGGCTGGCTCGAGGGGTCTCAGGGGGCGAGGGCGAGGGCGTGGGAGGCTGTGACTTCTTCTCTGAGTACTCAGAGTCGTCCATCAGCTCGTCCTGCAGCTCAGAGCCCGAGTCCTCACTCAGAGAGTCGTCTTCGTCCAGGTCCTCCTCGTCACCACTGCCCTGATGTTCACCACACACACACCGTTTAGTAGAGGTGTAAGAGGTAGCAGAGGTGTAGTACGGAGAATTTAGGAACGTGGTAGACGAGTCTCACAGGCCCATTCTGGTGAAGTAAAAGAGGAGTTACCTGCGGGGAAGCTGCAGGTGTGTTGTCCAGCGAGGCAGACGAGCGTCTCTTCTTGTGGACGAAAAGCTGCTTCCTCCTCTTCCTCCTCCTGCCTCGTCTCTTTCCTCCTCCTTCCAGGTTGGAGTGTCCTCCTGGTGGCCGACCCACTCGACGACTCTTCTTCTTACCGTAATAGTATGCTACACAATACACACATCAACACATCAATCTTCACACTCCATAATCCATCTCTGCTGGTGGAAAGTGAACTAATTACTTAGATTTCACTGGATACCTAACACAAGCTGCACATTGACTGGATATTGTGTTGTATAGTTTGTATGGTATATTATTTTGTATATTCTATTGTATGTTTTGTATTTTACAGTGTGCATTGTTAATGCACATTGTGTATTGTAAAATTATCTGTCTCACAGTACAGTATTTATAATGTTTCCTCAGCATTGTCCATATTTGGCTAGAGAGACACATTTTTATGACTTACATGGAAAATAAATGTGATTCTGAGTGTAAAATCTGAATACGATTCTGAATAAATATGTTTTTTAAGGTTATTGAAATGTGAGTATGGAGGTGCAGTGGCTACGAAATAATGCTTATGTGAATGCTGCTTATGGGTTACAAAAGTATGTGGGTATGATGTTAATTACAGAATAATTATGTTTTTAATTATGATTTTGTTAGAGTTGGATTTGTACTAACATTTTGGAAATACATAAGTGACAACAAAATTTGAGAGGAAAATTGTAAGTTTGCTGAATTAATCCTTTAAAATCTAAAAAAAATAATACTAACATTAAAGATAAAAATCAATATAACTAAACTCAACTTTACACTTACTTTAAGATGACTAAAACTGAAACAAAAACTAAAACCAGAGACAGGAAGCCTTGAGCCTCAAGCCTGCACACGTCCTGAATGCTAGTTATGTTTTTGGCTTTAATGTGTTATTAATGGCTGACAATAGAGCTGCAGCTGTGGACTATTTTATTATTCAATCATTCTATGGCTCTATTCAACTATGCCATTGATTAATCAAGTAATCCAATACCAATACCTCTTGTAAAGAGCAACTGTAAATGTACAACAGAAAATAAAGCAGCGCTCTTTCTTCTTAGAACAAGTTAATTTAAATGTACGTTAAGGCAAGTCCAGTTTATTATTAATCACTCAACAAAAACTGTTGAGCGTCTCGTCTCTGCATATCTATACAGTATATAGCAGAGATGACAATAAAGTTTACTTTTACTTTGACTCTGTCATGTGACACAAAGGAAATCCCAAAACTGAAGTGGTAAAGCTACGTTGTGCAATATTGCAGAGCTTTAGGAATAATAAAGTCCTTCTTCTGATGTTCAATTTAAAACTCCCACTGCACTGGTTTTACTAAAAATTTCACCCTTTCAAAGTCTCGCACTGACAACAGAGCTGAGTGTAACATAGCTAATGGTACTAATGGTAATGAACCTCAGCTGGTCGAGTTAGTGGACGTATGGTTTGATCTCCAGGCGGGATACTCACTGTACTTGGTTTTGGTGAGGACGGAGCAGTTCTCGGAGCAGTGCTCTAGCACCATGCGCGGGCCGAACAGGTTTGGGCAGCACTCCAGCTTGATGCAGGTTTTCCTGCAGAAGTCGGCCACGCGGTCGGCCGTGCGGACGATCTCCACCGTGGCCCTGTAGCTCTTACCCTTGTACCTATGTCATACACACCATGAAATTTTGCTTAGGAAAGTTCCACTGCACACCCAGAATTTGGCACAAAAAAACTTGCAAGGAATGAGCTTTGGTAGTTGGTGCCAAAACAAGTAGAAAAAGAAAAAAAGAAAAAAAGATTGAGTTAAAAGATATACGGTACTAAAATGCTGTATGTAGATAGGACAGATAAATATGGGTTAGGGTTATGGGAATTATCTTCTGATACCAATATACAATGTTTTTCATGCTTATAAAATAACTCCATACATTTTAAGACAGAAGGCGTGGGCCGTATAAAATCCCACCTCGAACTTTGGTCATCATATACTGGCTGGAAATACTGGACAAATCTAAGCATCGGTCCGATAGAGATATGATTCCGATATTATCGTGCATCCCTAATATAAACTAGAGGTCGACCGATATGGGTTTTTCTAAAGCCGATGCCGATATTTAGAAGTCAGGGTCAGCCGATGGCCGATATATGCTGCCGATATTTTTTTGGCCAATAATTAGACATTTCCCCTCAGTTTGTGTAGTAAAATATCACACTAATAATAACAAAGGATACATGAAATTTCTCAACTTAACATTTATTTAACACTGACTAAACATAAATATGAACATAAATAACATAAATAAAACTGTAAATGTCTAAACAATAAATAAATATGTAACATTTGAACTAATAATTTGTAAACAAAATAAAGTTTTCAAGTTACAAATGAGATGCCTGAATATCAGCGTACTAAACTCGGATATCGGCCGATGCCGATATCGTAACAAATGCTAAATATCGGCCTGATATATCGGTCGACCTCTAATATAAACCTAACTATTTTTAATGAGAAATATTTTCAGACAGTGCAAGCATAAAGTAAGTCCCAGAGTTTACCTGAACAGATCACAGAATGAGAAAGAAGTCACGACATGAATGACTAACGTCTTTAAAGCACCATGCACTGTATTTATTCAATGTGAATGTGTGTTAGTGTCTAAAGGCGTGTTCTCACTTGGCCTTGAGCAGCTCTCCGTGGCCCTGGTAGCGTCCCTCCTGGTCCAGCTGCAGCTCTCGCAGCACACGGCTCGGCTTGTACGCTGAGTTTATCAGCAGGGTCAGAACCTGGAGCACGACACACACACAAGACTCAGAGCACGGCTTAATGCAGTAGAGGCTGAAGATACTGTCACTACAAAACGATACTAACACTTTATCCTCTACAGCACAGCACAAAGTGCACCACCACCACCACAGTGGCAGTGCTTGGGGATGGTACCTTGCTTATGAGTACTTCAGTGGCACCGTTACCGGTCCAGGATTCAAACCAGTAATCCCAGGACGAAGGCTCTAACCGTTACACTACCAACTGCCCCGCTGCGAACAAGCTGCTGTGTTCGGAGCTCTGTTACTTGAGTACATAGTCTGTGCGGATGCTACGCGGATGCAGCGTGTGTTGTTACCTCCTTGAGCACCAGGACGCAGTTGCCGGGCCCCACGCACTGCGGCAGCTCGGCGATGCGGCCCTTGTTGAGGTACGGGCCCGAGAAGCAGCGGTGGTTAAAGTAGATCTTCGGGCAGCAGTACTTCCCGTTGGCCTGAGCTGCTATTGCACAACACACTGAATTAAAACCTTAAACCCATTTCTCACTGTCATTATACTGTTATTACCAGGTTATTACATCAGTGGAACCTTTACCAGTATAAAATAAGCAATTTAAATGATTGTGGCATCAGGCTGCAACATAACTATATATATATTGTACCAACATACAGGATATATATATATATATAAAACTTAAGTGTTTGACAGCTCATCCATATTAAATGTTCAAATTCCGCACTTTTTAGCTGCTTACACTCATACTGATTATTTGCAGATTCTGTCTCAGAGATGCTGTTTATTTTTATTGTCTGTTTAGAATATTCATATTAAGCTGCTGCACAACTTATGCACATTTAATGCACAGAAATACATTCCAGTATTGTAACGGTCCATTTAACTGCCGCTGCAATATTTACACATATTGTTGAATACCTTACTAATATTGCACATCTTCACCTTCTACTTCTAGTTTAGACTTTATATTTTAATGTTTGTTTGTATGTGTGCGGCTTCTTTGTACTCTGTAGAAACTGGAGCCACATCGTCTCATCTCTCTGTACACTTACATATAGCTGAGATGATGATAAAGTTCACCTTGACTTTATTTTTGACTATCTGTGAATACTTTATATAACTGTACATGTTGTCTAATCTGCACTTCTCTCCACTATATGTGCTTCCTGCTTAGTGCTGAACTGCATTTTGTTGTACTGGTAAAATGACAGCTAATTAGAGTATAATGTAACTGCAGTGTGTGACAGCATGCGAGTGGGTGAATTTGGCCGTAAGGAGGATAAAACACTCACTGTCGGTGTGGCTGCTGAGCGGCTGCTTGACGGCGTCGGGAGACGAGTCTTTAGACGGAGCTCTTCTGCAGTTTTACACAAACAGGGATGAGTTTATCATAATCAAAACCTCCACAATTCACCTGTCTCTGTTCTTTATTATACTCACTGTCTTTCTGGCTGAACTACTGCCACTTTCCTCTGCTTTTCAACTGCAACAATAAACACACAAACGCACGCCGTCAGTACATCAGAGCACCGATAACACCAGCCCAGAGTTCGCACAACACACTCTCCAACCACACTCCTCTGCTGCTGCTGTTTGCACATTTGCTACGTTATATGCATATGCAAATCTAGTACAGCTTGTGTAACACACACACACATAAACACACATAAACACACACAAACACGCTCACCTTTGGGCTTGCGAGGGTACTGGAGCGGGTAGCCGTTAGTTTCACACCAACTCACAGGGAAGATGTTCATGGAGTCCACGTGAACTATCAGCTCTGGAAATGGATGCTTCACACCTGGAGACACAATCAGACGAGGTGAAGAAAGTCCTTCCACTCAAATTCAAGCTTTTAACAACAGAATTATTCAAACTCTTCAACTTTTAGACCATTAGCAATTTTTAAAAAGATGATAAACAGACGCAGAAAGTTTCCCAAACGTAATAATGTACAGCTCCAAGTTAGTCTCACCTTCCAGCCGAGTCCAGATGTGCTGCCCTTTGACCTTGGTGACCGTGGCCACGTGGATGTTCTCAGGACACAGCGGGTCAGCGGCCTCCAGCATCATCGACTCCTTAAAGCACTGGTCCGTCGGGTCCTGCAGGAGGAGGAGTGAGGACCTACTAACTACTTCCTGTGTGATTTGACATGTGAACTGTGTGGAGTGTGTGTGATGATTGTGGACTTACAGGAGGAAAACAATGCTGAGGAGCAGCTTCAGCTTCACACGCCTTCAGATAATCAGCCCAGTCAAAATCCTGCCCCTGGTACCCTACACACACACACACACACACACACACACAGACACACACACACACACACACACACACAGACACACACACACACACACACACAGTCTTGTATTACTATCTTTGTGAGGTCTTTCCACAGACTCCCATAATGACTAGATGTATATAATTTTACAGCTACACCTAATCCTAACCCTAACCTTAACCTCAGTAACAAAAACACATCTTTTACCTCTTTTAGTTTCTCAAATAAAACAAGCACATTTACTATAAAGTCATTTCTCCTCATGGTGACCTCTCAAATGTCCACACAAAACCCAAAAAACAGATAAAAGTGATTTTAGGGACAAAAAGGTCCCAACAATGCCATAAATACATGAACACACACATACACACACACACACACACAGACACACACACACACAGACACACACACACACTCGGTCAAAACCTCTGCTCATTTCAATTACAAATGAATAAGCAACAAGTTTAAATCTGTCCCGTTGTTAGAGTTTCATAATTTAACGTCATCCACTAAAATCACAGCTTTCACTTTACTCTTAACAAGGCGGCTTAAAGGTCAGGCTCAGCAAACACGACAACACAAAAACAATCGTTTTCAATATTTCTCTCAGATTACAAAGGAGATCCCTGATAGAACCCTGATGTGGTCTATGGCTGTGTGATATGACCAAACTCTCATACCTCGATATGTCATTTCACACCCTGATAACAATATCTATCACAATATGGTGCATTTGCTGTAAATTCAGTGGAAGCAAAATCTCACGTCCATGTGCAATCAACTCTGTGTACATGTGCACTCCACGTGCTCATATGGAACGCTGAAGATGCCACAAATCACCTACATTTTTACCCAACGGGACAGTAAAACACCTGACTTTATGCTGTTTTACTCATTAAAACCACAGTTGTAAACACTGTTCTAATATACCAACGCTCTAGTGACTTGTGGTCAAACATTATTTTAATTTTGCAAAAGATCTATAAAAGGTGGCACTTTTTACGGTGCTCTAGTAAGGTGCCTTTAAGGTAGTCTGCAGCTCTTTTGGTGTTCCAAAGATCTAAGCGTGCTCAGAATGACAAATATAACACCACAGTATTCTCTGTGCCTACATGCACATCGTGACTACTGCAAACCCTGATCCAGACCATCAACGCATACTGCTGTAAATACTGTATTTACACCACAAAATAAACAAGAGAATATAAAATGAAGTGATGGGCGTTTTAATTTTATCATCAAAAATATTTCGTCATAAAACACAATCCTAGTTACAGCTGAGCTGAAGAGTGGTCATGATGCTGTAAACATTAATATTCCATTTCACTTTAATAATAATGTATTAATCATTTGTGCAAATGTTGCACACACACCAGTGACTTCAATGTTTCAGAACTATGATAAATATTAAACAGGTTTGGAGGTGAGACCTGGGGGAGGAGTGAGTTTAATTCCATTCTTCAGACACCACTGGGCGGGTAAAATGCCACCGCTGTCCCTGTGACACGTGAAGCCTCCACCTCCCGTCCTCTCCCCCTCCGGCCTCAAATCGTCCATCTGCACCAGGAAAAACTGCTCGTCAAACACCTGCAACACACACACGTGGAAAAGTGAAAGCAGATTCTTTATTATTCAGTCAAAATAAAGAAGGTAGTTCTGGGTGTGTTTACGCAGTCAGCTGTGTGTGTAATTACACTGTAAACCCCATCTAATTACAGGCCCTGTTTTAACCGCTATAACACACTGCTCTCAGATCAGCAGCAGCATCAGCAAAACAAGGAACCGAATCTCTAGCAGCGGATTTAACACACGCACACACACTTCCCCTAACAGACTGAAGTGTACATGGAGAATTCACCAGGAAGCTCAAGCACAGCCCAAAAGAGTCAGAGGTGCGCTGACTTACAACTGTCCATGACGTTTAGCAAAAGAGACACAGCACATTTAAATAATCTTTAAAAATGGAATACACCAGCTGAGTGTGTGCTGGGAGTGTGTGCAGTGTGCGCCAGGCCTTGTGTTCACAGTTCACAGTTCGGACGGAGGCTGGATTCTGACACTAATGGCTTGTGTGTGCGTTTTACCTTGGTGACGGTGGCAGGGCTGATGGTGAAGGGCGAGGATGGATTCACAGCCTCCAGCTTCATTCCCTCCACAAAGCAGTGAGGAGTAACGCAGGGTCGATTCTGAAACACACACACACACACATGTAAAAAGGATCTCTGTTGCTTTGCCCGTACCTTTGGAAAACGCTGACCAGTCTTCACCACTGCGTTCAGAATTAAATTTGCAACAAAGTGATTATTAAAATGTGTAGCCACAATACCTTAAACAAAACCCCAAAACTGTTATTAAACGATCTGGAGCAAAAGAGTGACGACGGAGTCGAGGAGAGGTGCTGGTTATCAACATTCTTTGTCATTTGCAAAATGGATAACTGTTGTTGAATTTGGTCATAAATGGCTCACAAGCATCTCAGTGGCAGCTTTACCTGTACGGGACTTGACCTCTCCAATCACGGGGCCATCTCAATAGCCGCTACACTACCAACTTTTACAATAAAGCTCAGAATGCTCAGAACTGACAGCATATGGGGGCGGCACGGCGGCGCTGTGGTTTGCTCTGCCCCCTCACAGTGAGAAGGTCTTGGGTTCGATCCTCGGGTCGGCCACAGGTTCTTTCTGTGTGGAGTTTGCATGCTCTCCCCGTGTTGCCGCAGGTTTCCTCCCACAGTCCAAAAGCACGCAGTATAGGTTAACTCTGAGGGGAGCAGTGCTTGGGGACGGCACCTCGCTCATGAGTACCTCAGTGGTACCTTTACCTTTATCTGATTCTGATAATGTAAGTGTAACAAAGCAGACTCCTAACTACAACCTCACAGGTCATGTCCTCTACTCAACGCCATCAAACCCCAACCTGCAGGTGTAAATAAGTGAGCGATGAGCGGTGCTTCACCTTGTAGAACTCCTCATAGAGGCTGGGTTCACACGTCTGATCCGAGATCACCTTCCTCACCTCGTCCCACTCCTCCTCTGTGCGCAGCGGGAGCAGAGCTGCACACACACACACACACACACACAGAAACCAGCTTACATCAACCGGCATCTCTGCTGACCTAATCACATGAACAGCAGTGTTTAATTACTCCAGCTGCCTGGACTCTGACCCCAACTCGGCCCGGTCAGATAAACTTGATAAGACATAACACCTCTTTAAGCTTCCATCACATTTAAGAGTGCGTTGTTGTGGGACACTGATCATGCTTTACTGAGGTTTCAAAGGGCTACGCATTAAAATTAAACACAAGGAATAAAATGAATGAAACATTGCAAAGCAAAAACCTGCACAGGGTAAACGATCCAGTTAATCCTGCTGAGTGAAGAATCTGAATATGAATATATATAATCTATAATCTACACTACACAGAAAATCCCTAGAGAAACTGTGTGATCACTGTGTTTTAAAATATATTTTACGCCGTTCTGCAACTGTTGTGAAACTCTTTATTTTTCTTCTCACAGAGTTAATATCAGCTGCACAGCCACCACAAAGATGTTGCTGCTTTACAGTGTGTGTGTGTGTGTGTGTGTGTGTGTGTGTGTGTGTGTGCGCCGACCTGCTGGGGGTCGGAGTGTGTGTCCGCGGCGTTTGGCCCAGCCGCGCAGCTGCAGGTTGGGGCTCAGGTAGAAGAGCCAGGTGTAGCAGTGTGCGGCCGGCAGACCCTCGGTTCCGGCATAGCGCAGACGCAGACGGCCCGCCACGTTGTCCTCAACCACAGCACACCAACACACACTCGCGTCCTGGCCGTCCACCAGCTCCACACACACACCCGCGCTCAGGAGCTCCGCCAGGTTACAGCTGCGCTGCGCCTGCACACACACACACACTGATGAATATATATATACACACCTATATATATATATACTTACAGGTACGTGTGTGTGTGTGTGTGTGTGAAATCGCTCACCCCCTCCAGGAGGCTGGTCGGGGCGCTGCACGAATCCGACAGAGCTTTCTCCAGCAGCGCATCACAGTCCACGTGCTTTTCCTTCACACCTGCACACATTTACATTTACAGCATTCAGCAGACGCTCTTATCCAGAGCGACTTACATTTCCTAATTTCAGGGACAGTTCCCCTGAGAGCAACTTAGGGTTAAGGGTCTTGCTCAGGGACCCAATGTTGGTAGCGCCAGAGGTCAGATTCGAACCCACAACCTCTTGATCTCAAGGCAACTGTCTTACCACTAGGCCACCAACACACACACACACACACGGTCAAAAACTCTCCTCAGGGTTACACACACTGTGTGCTGCAACAAGGACACCAAAAGAGCGCTCTTCTTACTTTGCCACACATATGATATTCACTCTTTCATTATATAAAAATATTGCATGTGTATAGTACAAACAAACCCCCCCAAATAAAAGAATCATTCATTAATCATAATCGAGTTAAAATATATTAATCGTGATATTGATTTGAAGTGATGGCACCTTTACCTGGACTGAATAGAAGAGAAGACAAAGCTCAGAAGCTCGGTGCTCATTAACGTTAACTCACACACACACACTGTGCTCACCGAGGGGGGGTCTCATGGTTCGTCCGTGCTGCCTGCTCCAGCCGAGCGTGTGCAGGTCGGCGGTGGTGATGTCGCACCAGAAGTCGTCTCGCCGGTCGTCTCCGTAGCCCTCGTAGCGCAGCAGCAGCAGCTGTCCGCAGGTGGTGATGACGCTGGCCACCCAGTACGCGGGCTCCGACTCGCCCCCGGGACCCCCTCGCAGAGCCACCTCCAGCTTCATGCCCGGGGACAGCCCCGTCTGCACACCCTGGTCCATCTGGTGGGGTTCGAGAAGAAGTAAAACTCTTTACCCACAGCAGTGTTTACGGTGAGCTCAAACACGCTCCGACAGCGTACCAGGCCTGAGACTCCAATACTCCGATAATCAATCATCTACATTTACTGCATTTAGCAGATGTTCACATCCAGTGTGACGGCACCTTGCTCGTGAGTACCTCAGTGGTACCTTTACTGGCCTGGAACTTGAACAACGCGACCTTCTGATCACGAGGTCAACTCCTTAACCGTTACACTAGCAACCGCTCCCAAGCTTGGGGTAAGGGTCTCGTTCAGGGAGCCAGTGGTGGTAGTGCTGGAGGTAGGATTCAAACCCACAACCTCCTCCTCCAGAGGCGAGTACCTTAACCACTAGACCACCAGACCAGTTGGTCAATCTGTTTTCAATTAATCAATTAGTTGATTGTTTTAAAATAAACAAAGCTGAAGCAATGGACACTGTAAACCTTTCAAAATTCAAATCTAAAATAAACATATTACATCAATCATATATACATTATATTGAATCATGTGGTGGTGGTGGTGAGAATGAAGTGACACCACCTAATAAAGTGCCACATACACCATCACACACCATCACACACCGTTACACACCTGCACGCTGGCAAAGCGAACAGATCTGAATTTTGACCGCGAGGCTGATAGGAAAAGTCAGGTGTGTGTGTGCATGCAAATTTTCATTCAACGACAGCAGCTGAGTGTTTGCATGAAGGTGCGCACCGCAGGGCCCGTCCCTTTAACACCCTAAAATTCAACTGCACTGCACCCACTCCACCTTCGGCGCTGCAATTATCACAAGAGGAGAATGCTGAGCGGTGAAGTTGAGCTGGACGTTTGTTCTAGGGCTCGCCTGATTATCGCCATCACGATAATGGCAATATTTACCATTCTTTTTAACTAACTATATCTGCACACATTATTGAAAAGTATTGCACAGAATGGTTCTCCAATAACGGTTCTCGCTGTTATAATATCTGTACAAACTTAAATTTCAGTCAGACCTTTTAAGAATACACTTCTATTAATAGACTGGATATCGAAATCTTTCATATTGAAAACTGTCAGTCAATTTCCACTTCCAGCTTAAAATGTACAGTACTGTGCAAAAGTTTTAGGCAGGTGTGAAAAAATGCTGTAAACAAAGAATGCTTTCAGAAATATAAATAATGATTGTTTATTTTTATCAATTTACAAAATGCAAAGTGAGCGAACAAAAGAAAAATCTAAATCAAATCACTATTTGGTGTTACTACCTTTTGCCTTCAAACCAGCATCAATTCTTCTAGGTACACTTGCACAAAGTCAGGGGTTTTGTAGGATTATAGTCATTATATTATTTTGTAGGATTATAGTCATTATATTATTTTGTAGGATTATAGTCACGATATTATTTTGTAGGATTATAGTCATTATATTATTTTGTAGGATTATAGTCATTATATTATTTTGTAGGATTATAGTCATTCTATTATTTTGTAGGATTATAGGATTATAGATCTGTGGTTAGTTCTCCAAGATGTTTGGAACAACCTACCAGCCGAGTTCCTTCAAAAACTGTGTGCAAGTGTACCTAGAAGAATTGATGCTGTTTTGAAGGCAAAGGCTGGTCACACCAAATATTGATTTGATTTAGATTTCTCTTTTGTTCATTCACTGCATTTTGTTGATTGATGAAAATAAATGATTAACACTTCCATTTTTGAAAGCATTCTTTGTTTACAGCATTTTTTCACACCTGCCTAAAACTTTTGCACAGTACTGTGTATTTTGTGTCCTATTTATTTATATATTGTTTATTCCATGTGCCTTATCTGTTCTTTGTTCTCTATTTCTTGTTGCACTGTGTAAACTGGAGCCACGTCTTCTCGTCTCTCTATATAATATACAATATATTGAAAAAATGACAATAAAATTTACTTTGACTTTGACTAATGGTTACAGGTATCAGTCATGTTTAAAGACCAATATTAAGGCTGGAACAATCAAGGAATCAATCAATTTTCCTACTTTAAGACAACTAAGTGGTTGTTTTAAAACAGACAAAGAAAAAGATGTTACAAAAAACGTTACAATAATTTTGTTAAAAAGGGTTTTGAATGTAAAAATACATTCATTCGTTCATTCATTTTCCAGACCGGGCTGCAGGGGGACCGGAGCCTATCCCGGCAACTTTCGCGGGGACCAGCCCTAGGTAGGCGCCAACACCGCAGGGCACACACACTCACACAGTCACATACACATTCACACCTTAAGGGCCAATTAACCCTAACCCTAACCCTAGAGTTGCCAATTAACCTTCAACGCATGCCTTTGGACTGTGGGAGGAAACCGGAGCACCTGGAGGAAACCCAGGCAAACACAGGGAGAGCACGCAAACTCCACACAGAAAGACCCCACGGCCGTCCCCGGGGATGTAAAAATACATTTTAAACTAACTGTTTAATATTTTACGTTTTTCCTTTTTGTCTCAGACTGGAATGAAAGATGATGAAAAGTCCATACAATTAAACATATGTTAAACATGTATTTATCAGCAATAATCAGTATTGTTACATATCTGTAGACCTGGGTAAAATACTGCAATACATAAATAATTTATAATAAATCACTATTACAGGCTGATATGTTATTATGGAAGTAACATCAAGTGTAACCACACAGACAGATAACTTGACATGAACATGCAGAAATGAAAGCTGACTCACGTGTTTAAAGGCGTGATGGGGCACGGACAGGGCACCCGTCTCCTCCAAATAATCATCCCAGTTAAACTCAGCCACGTCCTGACCAGAGTCCACATCTGAAAACGCACCGTCCATCACACACGCGCACATCACAACACAACATACACCCCCCATGAGGAGCTTCAACACACAGCACTGGCTCATGCATTACAGCCTTTATTACACACTACAATCACAAACCGTAATAAAACAAACAAACATCATCATCATCATCATTATTATTATTATTATTATTATTATTATTAGGGATGCATGATAAGAGAATTATTTGGGCCGATGCCAATATTTCATGCTTATTTCTGCTGAGGCAGAGCTGAGCGTGTAAAGACAGGAGAAGTTCCACTGCACACTCAGAATTTTGGTACAGAAATAACACCATAGTTCTGACATTTCTAACACAGCCCCAAGTCAAGGAGGCGGGTGGAGGGCGGAGCATTTCCAGCGTAGGGCACAACATTTTGAGAAATAGTCACTTCCCGCCCTATGTAGTGTACCGAGTCAAATAGGTTGCGCGTTGCAGTTGGTGGCGTGGGTGTTTGTCCTGTGATCAGAAGGTCGCAGGTTCGAATCCAGGGCCGGTAAAGTTACCACTGAGGTACTGCAGGGTACCGTCCCCAAGTACTGCTCCACAAATGCGTTTCGGTCACGTTTCGTTGTGGTGCACTGTGCTGTGCTGTGTTCGCAATGACAAATAATCAGTCGCTTTCACTCTCCATGTGCACTACCTAGTGTGTAGACAGCCGTTAAGCTACAACTCCGGCTATTTGCTGAGATGCATACTACCACGATAAGAGCACCTCACCTACAGTACCACACTATTAAGTGCAGTAGTACGCAGCTCGGGAAGCAGCCCGCGTGTGAGCTCACATTCACGAAGTGAGACAAACACGCAGTTCAGTCAGTTAAAATATTTTGTGTGCAGCAGAGTTGAGCGTGTAAGGACAAGAGATTTTGCGGGTGAACGCTCCACTGCGTGCTGAGAGTTTTAACAAAATAACGCCATACATTTTAAGAGGTTACATTAACTCTGATTGCTGTGTTCACTTCATTAGATCTTTTTTCCACATTTTCGCCTCTCAGTTTTGCTCGTACAGACAATGTTCATGGCTTTAAATCTTCAGCTCTTCAAGGAGCAGCGTGCTTCTAACATTCCTCCTGCGTCCCCTCTTTTTCAGGCTTTTCTCCACGTGGGGTCACAGAGTGCGGTCAGATTTTAATGGGGGAAATTTTCACACTCTGTCACTTCATCCTGACCTTTTCATCCCTCCTTTTTCTACTTTACTTCTCCATCTTCCTCTGCAAAGGACGTTAAAGTGCTGGCAAATTCTAATTGTGGAGAACGTCATTCCAACTGCTAACTTAATTTCCCCTCATTGCCTTTTTCCCCAGTCACACAGTTTTTGGAACTTAACTGCATTTTACCATTTTATATTTTTCACTCTATTTCTCCTTTTCTTCAGCACACAGCAACTTCACAACTTCTCCCAGCCCATTAACTCCCGCTGTGTACACACCTCCGCTCAAACACACTCGCGTCGTTTCATTCTGACGACAAACAGTGGTCTTACCCGACTCCAGCGGCTCCAGGCTCATCTTGGCAGCTGATGGCAGAGCTTCTGAAGAGAAAAAGGAGGCATTTATTAAAATAAACACATTAGATAAAAAGTAGTGAAATTCAAACCAAGCTTAAAGGCGGGCGACTGTGAAAATGAAATGTGACGGTGAGAACAAGAGAGGGGGAGAGACTGTGTGTGTGTGTGTGTGTATATGCGTGAAAGAGAGAGAGAGTTAGTGTGCAGCGTGTGGGAGGAGAATCTACTCAATGTGGTTTATACGATCGCCTCTGACACAGGTTCTAGTGCAACAGCTTCAACCTGCACCAAAAAACTTTTGTTTGTGGAGAGATGAGCTTCACCGCTCGCTGGACCACACACACTCTCCAAATAGACATCAGTCTCTAAACTTAAACCACGCGTTTATACATGAAGCCGAAGTCAAACTGACCATTCTCCAGTTAATCAAACATAGACAGCGGTACCTCAGTACTCAAACTTTAGAAATTTCAGAAGGCAGTTCAAATTTCAAAAAGTTGGAGCTTCTAGTTAATTTTCCCCATAATCGGTTCTCATCCCCCCAAAATACACCAACGATGTGACGGTTCTACACGTGAAAATAAATGATTTAATTCTGACAACCTCCATCAAAAATAATCACTGAGTGCTGAATTGTTGGATTTAAATTTTCATGCATTCTGTGAAATGTGACAATTTGTCACATAAAGTACATCTGTGTGAAATGACACAGCAGCTTTGTGATGGTCAGATAGAGACGCCAATCTATTGATGGTTCTTGTCATACAAGTTGATTTACCTTTGTGTTGAGGTACAAAATAAATGGTGGAATTCTGATCTTTATAAAGAAAATACAGTTTGATGATGAATTGTTCGGCCTGGTTGGAAAAATTACCCTCTGTGCAATTTTGTAATTTCCCATATAAAACATGAAACGGCACTCGGTTTATACTCCAAGCTCCAAAATGTTGGTAGTCTATGCAGTTGGAGAACTGAGGTACCACTGTATATTAAACATGCTACTTGGATGGTTTAAAAAAATGATATAGTTCTGGGCTGGGCAACATCACCTCAAATCAGTATCACAATTTATTTAATTTTACATGTTACTTTGATTACAATGAGTAGCTATTTAGTACATTTTTGTTAACCCTGACAATGTTTCTACTGTAAATCTGTTCTACCATTTAAAGCTGGGATATTTTTAATCTAATGAAGGAGTGCATATTTTTCTGATGCTAAAATAACTGAAGGAAACACACAGAAGTATAGTGCAGACTGGACGGGGCAGAGTCACCTGACCACACACTGCACTACATCAACACAAACTGGGGACAGTGGGAACAGAATTCTTCTTAAGAATTAACAGAATATTAAAATAATCTAACTAATCATTATGGGCAATAGTATGACAATGAGACATCTTGGAAAACAGTTTCAATTCATTTTCAATTAACTGGTCATCCCTAATTTTTACGATTACAGACTTGTCTCCATCTGTCTCCTGGTACAGAATTTAATCTACCAACATGGGCAAGATTACACTGATTAGAGGTTCTGAACGATGGTTTTCGATAAATTGCCCGACCCCTTTTTACTGGTCCCAAAAACACCGTATAAGTTTGGGGAACACGGGCTGGGCAATTCATCAAAACCGATATTCAGAAATAAATCAGTGTAATCATCTTGCTGGTTATTATGATTTTTAGTTGGGAATTCTGACTTTCATTCATTTTTGATTAATTGCCCAGCCCTAGTTCACTGGTCCACAAACACAAGTCTGGTGAACGAGGGCTGGTCAACTGATCCAAATTAACATTCACAACTAACCAACGTAATCTTGTCCACGTCAGTTATTTTGATTATTTGCTAGATTTTGATTCATTATTCATTAATGGCCCAGCCCTAGGTTACTGGTCCACAAACTCAGGCACAATGGAGAAATCTGGCTCTAAGGAGTCTGAAGAAGCTCTCAGCACCACCACCACGTTCCCACATCAGGGCCGACTCAACAATACACACGTCTGACACTGCAGCACATTGATGTGCTAATCGCCTTCAACACAAACACTCACAGCCATTATCCAGACATCGGGCAGCACTCATCCACATCACACCGCATCATCTGGGCTTTAGAGTTTCACCATAAAACCTGCAGAACTTTTACAAAAATCCAACACACACACATCACAAGCGGCCTCGTTCAACAAAAAGACTTTCACGAGAAAGTGTAAATAGTGTAATATTATACAACAGTAGAACTGAGGGAATTTGAAAAGCTAGGGTTCTGCACAGACATTCCACCAAAATCTGCAATAAAAGTGTTCTTCAGCATTTATCCTATTTTCATCTCGAACAAGAAAACCTTGGTGAAGGTCAGGACCCTGGTTAAAGCTGTGTCGATTTTAAGAGCAGCTTTCTAATTAAGAAGGTTGGTGAATGAGGTCCACGGTCAGTATAACTACCGGCCGCACTTATACAAGACTATATATAGAATTAACGGGTTTCTATTAAACAAAACAGAACTAAAAAAGCAACCTTTGATCCGCTATACACTAACTCAAACACAGCTTAAGGTCTGAAAATAATAAGCGTTACTAAGCAACAAAAACGAAAACTCTCTCAAATGGATTCCTACAGGAAGTTCAGCTTATTAATGTGTAATGTGTTTCGTTTCACACTAATGACGACTCTAAAAACTCTAAAGCAAGATGTTAAATAGAATTTCTACACACTCATTATCATTACATTTCAGTACAAACAAATGTAGTTGTGATTAAAATCCAAAAATTAATAATTGAACTAATTAAGGAAGTAGATTAACGTGGATTAAGGGATTCCATTAAAAATATTAATATAGCGTTTTAGATAAAAAAATAAAAATCCTAACTATTAGCTAATACCAGGTAAAATGTGCTTATTTTACTTAATATGGAAGAATTACTTTCAATTAAAAAGTGAGGTTTAAAATAAAAGCAGGGATAAATGAAGGCTTCAGTGCTGCTATATTTTTAGTTGACTACAACCACAATCAACTACAGTTTTATACCATCAACCAAACCGGCACACAGCAACACAAACACGCTGCACTACTTTGTATCCAAGTTTGGGGAAAACTGTGTGATAAAGCTGGAGAGAAAAGAGGGGAGCTGCTGAAAGGGAAAAGAGCTAGAAGAGTGGAGTAGACTGGGAGCTGTCACACCGGCTTTGTCAGGATTGACGTCTCTATTAAAGAGTGTGAAGAGAGAGAGCAGCGTTCTGACCGACGTCAGCGAGCCGCGACCCCAACGCTCAGCCCGCATCCACCCCCCGACCTCCGGCCATCGGGAGTCAGGGGCCCCTAACCCTAACCCGGCCCCCACACACATACACACACAATGTGCTGCAACAGCGGGGGGAATGTGTCACTTTAGCTTTTCAGGTTTTTGGGGGACGAAAAGAGCAACTCAAGCCAGATACCAGAACTTATGAACGTTGACACTAGTGATGCACCGACGTGATACGTTTATGGCATATGGGTCCAAACAGCTGGGTGTGGTATTGGGGGTAACACTGGGCTGATCAATTAAACTGGAAGTGTTTCTAGGTTTGGGCACTTGTCACTGTGTGGGCACTTGTACTCCGGTAAAGGTGGTTGCTGGTTCACGACGAAACGAAGCATTTCAAATGAGGTGTTTAGTACTGCGTGGGCAGCAGTACTGCAGCAAAGTTGGTAAAGAAACCAAATACCTTCTGATCATGGGGTGAACTTCCTAACGCTTACACTACCAACTGCCCCAAGCTGTAGTGTAACGGTTAGGGAGGTCACCCCATGATCGGAAAGTTCCTGTTTTTTTCCTGTCAGCATGTATTACTGTGAGGACTAGGGCTGGGTATCGTTGCTGATTTCCTGAATCGATTTGATTTCGATTCACAAGGTCATGATCCGATTCAATTCTCGATTCGATTCGATATCGATTTATTTAGAGATTTCTTTGCGTCAATACTAGTTTTGCTTGGTTATAAAATAACTTGTTTTAAAACCGAAGTGTTGCCAAACATCGGCCTTTAGGCCAGACGGTGATTTGAGCGGAGCAGCTTCAGCCATGGCTCTGTTTGGTTTGGGTTTTGCCGCTCTCACGTTTTTATAGCTCTCCTTGCGGGGTCGCAAGAAGTAGTGCATAGCCGCAGGAAAAGATCGATCCGCCAGTTTTCGAATCTATATCGTATTTTTAGAACGAGAATCGATATTGATCGGTGAATCGATTTTTTGAACCCAGCCCTAGTGAGGTCTGGTCCCCATAATGAAAAATCATTTCATAAAAACTTTCCATAGTTTATTTGAGAAACTGAAAGATGTAAAAGATGTGATTTTAGTTACGGAGGTTAAGGTTAGGACTAGCGTTAGATGTAATGTAGTAATGTAACGGTAGGGTGTTCGCCCTGTGATCGGGAGGTCGACGTTTCAAATCCTGGACCGGTAAAGGTGCCACTAAGTTACTCGCGAGCAAGGTACCATCCCCAAACACTGCTCCCCGGGTGCTGCCCACGTCAGTTGCCCCTGCTCCTTCACGGATGGGTCAAATGCAGAGGCCACATTTCACTGTGGTGGATCATCTGCTGTCTTGTGTCCACAATGACCAATAATCACTCATTTTAACATTTTTCACTTTTAATAGCCTCTGACTCACCAGCATGAAGTGCTCCACGGAATACCACAGAAAACTTTCCTCCCCACTGTTATCAGTCTCTATAACACCTCCCTCTGTCACACATCCACACAATAACCTGCTGCTGCGGAAAACTGCAATTTCCTATTAGTACTAAATCACTAGTACTAAATACAACAACTACCATGTGCAATATTTATTTATAACTTAGCAATATTCATTTATGTGTAGTATTTATTTACCACCTCTAACAAGCCAGCACTGTTATAATGTATGTGACTGTGTATTATTTTGTGTTCATTTCTGCAGTCCTAATATAAGCAATTTCCTTCGGGATCATGAAAGGCTTCCGATTCGGATTCAATATCCATATTCTATATCTATTTAGGTTAGTGTCTCGTGCATAAAACACATTTTTATAATTTTTTTTTATTTATTCTGATTCTGATGATAAAGATGATAATTAGGGTCGGAGGTCAAGAAATATCCGACTTTTAGGTGTTTAGGCGCGAACGCGACTTTAATGCGACTTTAATATTAACTACGTCAGAACGAAACAAGAACCGAGAAGAAACAGCACTTTTCCCGTCAGAACTGCGCTTCTGTTCCCCCTCTTCCTCTCCCTCGTCAACTTTCAGGCCATGATGATGAGGAGGAGGAGGAGGAGGAGGATGGTGGTGGTGGTGGAAGCGACACGACGGTTTAACCGCCGGTAGCAAACCACTTACGCAAGCCGTCACGAGTAGAAAAGCGCGGAAAAACACGCAAATGAGGGAAGAAAAAAAAAATCAGGCGTGAGACGAGCCTGTGGACTGGCCACGATTCGGTCAGGTTCAGTGACAGAAAGAGACCTGATAAAATAATAAAAGAGTCATGAGGTTCGACACGGTCTCGGGTTCGAACTTTCATTCCTATGGAGACGACGTCGTGCGCGTGCACAAGCGTGGCGCGTGCTGCGCTGATTATTCCATAATAATTCGGTGGTTTGTAGTGGTTTAGTCGGTAGTCGGTGCAGTTTGACATGGCCATTAGCATCACGTTTCAAAATGAAAAGAGAAAGAAAGCCAAAAACGCCTAGAACTACGGCTCAGTTCCAAGTCACGCACTAGCATGCTACATAGTGCGTCTGACAAAAACGAACCGCACTATGTTGGCGCACTATGTAGTATGCTCAGCGCGCGGGTTGGAACGCGGCGTCAAGTCAAGTTTTTTTTTGTTGTTACTGGAAATAACGCCTAAAAACGGCAACCGCGTTCCACAACGGGCTCTAGTTACGGTGATGCGAGACTTCGACGCACGGTGTTAGCACGGTCCGGCTGTGGGTTTGGGACGCGGCCCCTCCTCAAGTCAAGTTCTCCCCCAAACGTCACACGGCTTAAGCCCCATAGAAGCCCATTCAAGTCATCTATTTATTTAGAGACGGGAAAAAAGACGGGGACGAGGCCGGGCGCCGAGCGGACAACACCGAGCCCCGGCGCCGACTCTCCCACACGCAAATATCGAGGATCGAGTCGTTTCTTACCGGCGTGGAGCGTTTTTCCAAGTGCTTTTTGCGGTGCCGTCGCGCTTTTTACCGCCGAGCCGTTCACGACCTCATTCCAATATGGCACAAAGTCCGAGTGCGCATGCGCGGCCGCCTCGCCTCGCGTCCACGTTCTGAAGCCGCGGCGTTTCTGCTGCTTCTCTTTCTTAAAGAATAAAGCGAATAACACAAATGAAAGCCAACAGAACACCGATGAGACGCGTGTGAAGCAGCACGGACTAGTCTTTACATTTTAAAGTCCCTTTAACCCGTTTTAACGTTTTAAATAATGCGGCCGTTGGGACACAAACCTGCTCAGGTCCGTCACGTCACTTCAACTCAAGCCTCGCGAACTTTCTTAACAAGCCCAAATCACTCACTCACACCCCACAATGAATGGCCAAAATATTAGCCCTTTCCTCCCCGTCAGTGGCACATCACGTTATGAAATATACGTATATGAAATACAGAATGCCACACGGTGGTTATATGCTGCCCACCTCAATGTAAATATGGCGGAAATATTGCATATTAAATCATTTTAATTCCAGGTTGCAGTATTGGGCCGTTTAAGTTTGCGGTTTATAATGATAAGCTGCAACTGTTAGTGTTGCATAATGTAAACAAAAGTTATCAGTAAAGATAAAAATGGTTGGGACTTGAGCAAGGTCAAGGCAAATTCCACAACTACATGCAAATCATGAAGTCCAACAGAGATCCATAACATGTGATCTGTTAAATGTAATTAAATATCAGTACGTTTAACGATTTGAAAACAACGTTATAGCGGAGTAAATAAAAGTGCTGCTATATGTGCTTTGTGGTGGATCAATTTAACTCGGCAAAAATCTTTTCCCTCTTGAATTTGAAATTGTAGTAGTTAATTTAACGAATAACTTTTTATTAACTGTTATGATGATAACAATAATCTTTTAAAAAACTGCTTTTGCGATGTAAATAAAGGTGCAGCTCCATGCGGTTTATCTGGCATCTGTGTAATGCACATTTTTCACATTTCAGCTCCGAACTGGCTGCTGTATTGGAGAGCTCCGTGTAATGTGTGGGTGGCTTTTCATTTGATACCAGCTAAAAAGATGATTTGGTTAAGACACGACGAGGTTTATTTCGTGTCTTTTCTGTTCACTTGTATCAGAATGCAAAGCCGAGCAGGTGTAGTTGCGTGTGGCGGCCGCTGGGTGGCAGTAGAGTTCACACCCACTGGAAATATCACATAAAACACCTTCAACCTCCTTCACCATTCATTCAAACAATACACAATTATGTTATTAATAGATTAATAATGTTCTTCAAACATACGCAGTACCAAACTCTGACATTCACCGATGTTTTCTATTTTTTGTTTTATTGCATATTTCAAGGTTCAAAGTATATTTACATTTACAGACTTCTGTCGGACTTCCATTTCCAATTTTTGAATTTCAGTTTATCTGACAATTTCCCTTAAATATAGGCAAAATTAAATTAAATTAAATTCTAAATTAAAAAATCACTTAAAATCCTTTAAGTTATGGGAAAAAATATTTCAGCAGAATTAAAATAAACCTTCCAATAGTTTTGGAATCTATAACTTGAAGGAATACATAAAGATTTGTAATTGAATAAAATAGTTATTAAACATGAAACAAACTGCAGTGTAACACAAGTTAGATTTTCATGTCTCAGTTTGCAGATTCTTTTTAACTTGATTAAATTTTCATGCCTATTTTTTAAATTTTAGTCATTAAATGTGCTCCAAAGGATCATTAAAAAGATTTATATTAAAATTTTGGAACCCCCATCTCTCTCTCACACACACACACACACACACACACACACACACACACACACACACACACACACACTACACAGAAATACAACCAGGCACAAGCAGCTCTGAGATAGTCACCTTTTATTGTGTTGAACTATAATAGCGGTAAAAAAAGAGAGCATCCTTTGGGTCCCAATATTAATAACAACAGCTCAGAACAATATACATATATGCTTTTATATACAAGTTCTTATACCTTTTTAAAAGACCTACACATTTAATAACATTACATATAGTTCAAAAATCAATTAGTTTCTGCTGACATTTAATATTCCACCTGCTATTTATTCTACAGCAGAACCCAGTACCATCATTTATTACATACCCATCTACAAACACGGTCGCCTGAAAAGCTCCAGCACATGGTCTTTCCTGCAGCAGGGTCACGGGGGAGCTGCGCTCACGATCCAAAATCACACACCAACACCATGACCATCACCATGCTGAACATACACCAGTGCAGCGTGAAAATGAGCTCATCAATAACTCATGTAAACACACCTCTTTCATTTACTAAATCTTAAAGCTAGTATCAGTTTCATGGCTGTGTTTAAGAGTGGACGTGTTAATACACCACACAGGAAATGTAGTCATAAAATTAGCCAAATTGAAACAGCAATATGTTGCGTTTGTTTCCAGTAATATCCAACATCTTACAGATGAATCAGATATAACGTTCATGTAGAATATTAAGTTGTAAGTCAAACACCAAACTGGGAATTCTAACATGGAGCAACACTAAGACAAAACTAGACCTAAATTGATGAGTTGTAATTAATATAAACAATTTGATTTTACTTGAAAAACTATCGAGAGGAAACCAGGAGCGGGCCAAATACAGAGCCCTGAACATTGAGTGTGTTAATATGTTGATTTAACACATTCACACTTAAATACAGCTGTAGGTACAACATTAGAGAGTTGCACATCGATCTGCCGTCTGCACGATTTCATTTCCACAACTTAAAAACACGACACTGAAAACCAGACTGCATTAAGTAGAAGTAAAGACGCATGTTAACATGGGTTACTGATGAACTTGTGTTTTACAGTGGTGTCCCTTGTGGCATGTTCATCAGTGTGGGATTTGGAACACAGCTGGGATTTGTTGGTTAGTGAGACAAAGTAAGTCTGTGCGTCATTTAGCAGATGTTAGACGGTGTTTGCGTTGAGCTACATTTCTGCTTTAATGTGAAACCCACACAGATCTGATTGTTCACCTACTCTGCCAGCTTCAATCAAGCAAATCTGGTTTGAAAAATTGAGGCAAACGGAAGATAAAAACTGATCTGTCGTCGTCTTCATGTGAAAGTGTGCAGCTCAAAGTCACGCTACTGTTGGTAAAACACTGAGGATTAAACTGACCACAGGATGGACTGTTTGAGCTGAATCATTTTACATAAATTTAAATCCAGACTACCTTTAATCACGTGAGTTATCCAGCTAACTCCACAAATCCAGCTTTGTGCTGCAGGCCTGAGATCCGGGTTTTTCAGACCACCAAGTCCTGACCACTAACAAACCAGTCCCTTTATAACCTGCATGTGTGTGTGTTCTATATTACAACTCTAACAACACCAAGTACAGTACGTCATATAAAGCTCTTCTAAGATTTGATCTTGAGGAAGGAGGAAACACACAAACACCAACACCGTACACATTACTCGGCCTGTTCAGCAGGGGGCGCTCCGTCTGCACCGCAACTTAAACTAAACCCGGCTTCATTGCGCGGCTCAGCGTTATCAAAGAGGCTACAAGTGGGAATACTTCAGAGTCACTACACAAACCTCTGCCCGATTCAATCTGCACATGCATTTCTCCCCTATGTATTTTTTATTTTCTAGATTAAGTTTCTTGTAATGTTTGGTTGTTCATTTGTGTTTTATTTTGCTCAGTCGGAGGAATGAATCAAGGTACATTTCACTACGTGTTATATCTGTATAACTACACGTGTGACAAATAAGGAATCCTGATTTACAAGCACAAAAATAGGTGGTTAAACTGATTTTAGAAGATGCTCAAAGTGCCGACTGCTTCCAGTGACACAAGAAAACTGAAAGCCTTCAAATGTTTCGTAATTGGACAAGAATTAAACGATTTTTGAGTGCACAAGCAGAACGAATCGGGCAAACACAAAGGTTCCAACAACAACTAACCGAAGCTGATAGTTTGGAACAAAACTGTGTAGAAATCTTTAAAAATGGAGACTGCGTTGTTTTCGTCCACCTTGAAGTGTCTGGAAACCCATAAAAGCAAGTAAACTAGGGCCTTAAATCTTTCTGCCATGGACTTTGATTTCCAGATTCATTATTTTCTTCACAGTGACTTCTGTTCTGATCAGAAACCTTTATCAAGAAAATAATCAATCTGTAAATCCGAGCTCACGCAGAACAGAGCTGGTGAAAACGTGTCCTGTTTGCTAAGTCATTTTTGTTGTCCCCAGTATCATTTTTGTTGAAGCGCCTCTTTAAAAACGAGAGAACCCCGTTCGATCTAAAAGCCGCAAACGCTGGTCAGCCGGAGTGCAGCTCACACGGAGCAGGCCGAGAACGTTGACCAGCTTGACTCACAGCTCACAGAGAGCCACATCACAGCTCTGCACTTTTACATAGATTTTCATATTGTAATGAAGATTATTCTCACTGTCGGAGTAAAGACGAGCCCTTATGAGCCTCCGCCAGTGCAGTTTACGAGAGGAGAAAAGAGCCGTGATGTGAAGCTCCAGAGCTGAGAGCAGACGTATGTAACAGAGCTCGACCGATACATCAGCCTGACCGTAATATCACCGATACCAGATAACGACAGATGAAATGATATCAGTGCACGTAATGGCTGATAAATGACCATTCAAAAGGAAACTCCACTGTTATTTTTACATGTAATTATTATGAATAAAAACTATATTAAGTTTTACTTTTAAAGTTAAAAGTTAACAATATGTGATGTTATCCTAAATATTCGGGCCAACAGGAAAACTGGAAAAACCAATATGAAGAAAATGTGTCTGGGGTTAGTTTCCTGAACATGGATTAAGTCTAGTCTTGGACTAAAGTGCAGTACTAATGCAGAGTCACCACTGAAGTTCAAGGCTAGTCCAGGCGTAGACTTAATCACAGTGTGAGAAACCTGCCCATAAACTTAGTTTAAAACGTTGTATTTTTGGCTGTTAAAAATAAAAATCACATTTTTGAATGTATGGAAGCTGGTATCGGTCTTACTAATCCTGTATCGGTCGGGCTCTAGCGTGTAACACTGGTTTCACTCGCAGAGCTCCAGTGCATTCTGGGTATGGAGGAGGAGGAGGAGTGTGGGGTGAGGTTGGGGGTGGGCGGGGTGGAGTGTGAGTGACAGCGCAGGCTCCGCCCCCTCAGCGATCCAGCATCTTCTCCATGGTGGGGTTGACGAAGGAGAAGCCGGCGAAGGCGGTCTGGTCCATGCTGTCGATCAGCGTCTTCTCGCCGTGGGAGAGGCGGGGCTTCTCGCTCAGGAACTCGCGGTCAAAGTTGCTGCAGTCGTTGGGTGATTTCTGCGGTTGTTTGGTAGTTTGTTAGTTAACGGACATTGAGGTATTAGAGTTTGGTGTGGAAGAGGACGGGTAAAGTTAAAGGAGCGTACCACTTTAGGCTTGAAGGGGGGAGACACCTCCCTCTTCTCCAGTGCTGTCCAGTTGATGGTTTTGAAGAAGGGATGATCGCGGATGCTTCCCACCACGCCCAGACGCCGGCTCGGGTCCCGCTCGAACAACTGCACGGAAAGTTAGAAAGTTAAAGTGAGATTTAGAGAAACGTGTTAAAGAGCGGCAGAGCGGCGAATGCGGACCTTCTCCAGCAGGTCTTTGGACTCCTTGGTGATCCAGCGCGGGTAATGAGGCACGTCCATCCTGATCGACTCAAACAGCTCGTCCTCGTCGTCCCCTTGGAACGGAGACTGACCAATCAGCATCTCGTACACCAGCACGCCAAATGACCACCAGTCCACCGAAAACGAGTACTTCTGCCCCAGCAGGATCTGATCACACACACGTCAAACGCACACACACACACGCACCCCCAAAGATGATTTATACAACACTTTTACAACAGCTGTAACTGAGCCAAAGAGGAGAAAATACAAATATTCAAAGAACAATAAGACATAACCACCGTTCTCGCTAAACTAACCTGATCAACCGCCAGTGTATAAAAGTGAGACTGTAAAAAGTTCCCATTTTATGAGTTCTCAAAGATGCAAATGTGACTGTTCACTTGCAGCAAGACTTACAAGGTGGATGCAGGATTATTATGATAGTTCCTAAGGTGTTTCCAGGCGGTTGCCAGGTTATTAAAGTGGTTGCTAGGGTGTTGCTAGCTGGCTGCTAAGTTGTTTCCAGGTGGTTGCTAAAGTGCTGCAAGGTATTTGTTAAGGTGTTGCTACGGTGTTGTCAGGTGGTTGCAAGTCGGTTGCTACGGTGTTGCCAGGTGGTTGCTATGGTGTTGCACCTAACTGGAAGCCAATGTAGAGATTTTACCATCAACAGAACATTTAGGATAAAATACACACCTCTGGTGCGATGTAATCTGGCGTTCCACAGAAGGTGGTGGCTCGGTTATTTCCAAAAATATTCTCCTTACACATGCCAAAATCAGCTATTTTAATGTGTCCATCACGGTCCAGCATCACGTTGTCCAGCTTCAGGTCCCTAAAATCACACACACGCACAAGGACAAGAGCCGGTCAAATACATTATTATTATTGTTATTATTATTATCATTATCATTATTATTATTATTATTATTGTTGTTATTATTCATTGTATTTACTCATCTCTGACAAACCACCAAGTTTCACACACAAATGCAAGCAGAACTCATTTAAACAGAATGTAAAGACAGAATTAAGAATATAAAGAAAGATTTTAAAGATTGACAGAATAATGAAATTTAACATATAAATAAAGTCTAAACCAACAGCTTGACGCGTCTACAGAGCTGGACAACTATTCAAGGAGCAACAACCCACATGTAGAGCCTCTAATCACCGTAATCTACACCATCACAATATTTCAAGTTCTGTTAATAAAAAACAATTCTGAAATGATGATGGTGACGATTTTTGGGGGATATCGGCCGGCCCGAGTGTCTTGTCTGTTTAAACGCCGGTGTGTTGTGTAATAACTGTGGCAGGTGATGTGAGACGGCGCAGGTGGGCAGTAAACCCGTGATGCTGAACGGGGCGATGAGGATAATCTGTCATGGCTGGAGGCAGGAGACGGTCAAAGCCGTTTCTCACCTGTAAATGATGCCTTTGGAATGCAGGAACTGTAGACCGCAGATGATTTCAGCAGCGTAGAACCTGCAGACGAGGAAGCACAGTGAGATTCCACAGCCCTGTAGCTGCTCCCCAGCTGTTCCCCACCATAACAACAACGTCACCGTGTTTAATCCTGACCTGGGTTCAAGCTTGGAGTTTAAATGGTAAATCTCCGTTGGTACTACAACATAGTCCTAGACTAGACTTAATCCATGAGTGAGAAACCAGCCCCTTAAGTCTGCTCTTAACTGGTAAGTACTGAATATCATATTAAACAATGGTAGAAGTGAAGAAAATGCGTGCTATGAAATAGTGTAAAAGTGTTCTTCACTCTGTGTATATTCTGTTCTTACCTAAGGAATAATCTCAGCCCTAACTCTAATCCCTCGCTGGATGTTGGAATCCTGATGAAAATGAACTAGAACAAATGTCTCGTTAACAACGCTTGGTGAATGAGGTCCAGCATCATTTTGGGTCATTTTTCTGCCCTGTTTAATACAGTAATTTAAAAGTAGGACGTCATGCACAATTACTGTAATAAGAGACTGCTGCTCAGTGTTGGGGAGTAACGGAATACATGTACCGGCGTTTACCGCATGTACGTATTTACAATACAACATATGAGTAACTGTATTCCGTTACCGTTTAAATATGTGATAATTAGAATACAGTTACTTTGTTGAAATAAATGGATTACACGGCGGTCTTTTCCTGTTTCATATGTTAGGGAGTCTGTCCCCTCTCTATCCCCTCTCTATCCCCTCTCTATCCCCTCTCTATCCCCTCTCCATCCCCTCTCTAATTTTGGTAATTCCACACATTGCCGGTGTTCCCCAAACAAACACGCAATAAGAGGCTCTAATGTAAGCGTCCTGTTAATGTTGGTGGTCAGTTACACAATGGACCCGGAGCCAGCACAACAGAGCCAGCAGTGCCCGGGCAGGAGTGCATTTCTTACTCGCAAATTTCCTCTTTGCTCCTCTACCTGCAGTAAATATATTGTCTATTCAGGGAGATTTGGGCTTAACAGCCAATTGGTAGAGGAAAACAAACAAGAATGTGCAGGATGTGATTGATACATTCATGTAGTTGTAAAAAGCATGACAATATATGAAGTAATCCAAAGTATTCAGAATACGTTACTCACATTGAGTAACTTAACGGAATACGTTACAAACTACATTTTGGGGCATGTATTCTGTAATCTGTAGTGGAATACATTTTAAAAGTAACCTTCCCAACACTGCTGCTGCTAGAGGTGCTGCCCCACATGTGTGAAATGTGTAATATTTTAAAGTGAATTCAAGTACGTGATTATTTGTTGTGAACACAGCGCAGCACACGGTAAAGATGAAGCTCCAAATTTCTGGGATTTCTGGCAAATTGGTGACTTTATGATCCATGAAGATCCATTTTGTTATTCATTTACTTTAATTGTACAGATTATAGAAAAAATCTACTCAAAAATATGCAACTGAAATCCCTGAGGTTTCTACGTTTATACATTTCTTATAAATGTCAGAGAATATCTGAGTTGTTTTCACACAAATGTACAACTTTTAATCTCAACTTTTCAGAGTGTTTTTCTGACTCTGATAACCATTACACTAACTCCATAACCATTACACTTCCAACTGCGGCACACTGGAGCTTCTCTAGTTGTGCATTTGAGGTGAACGGGTGTATGTTTACTGCTAAACTTTCTCTTTTGGTTCATGTCAGCATCAGCAGCTGTTCACAGGAACGCAGTCCGTTTTGCACTCACGTGGCTCTGAAGAGATCAAAACGCCCTTTATCCTGGATATGGAACATCAGATCTCCTCCATTCAGATACTCCATCACGAAGAACAAGTGCTCCTGTTGGAACACACACACACACACACACACACTTACTGCACTGCACATCTGGACGTTATATAAAAATAATGAAAACTGCAGATAAATAACCCTGTCTCTAAACTCCCTCTTTTACTTTGTTTTAATTATTTTTCATATGAAATATATCTAAACAACAAGCAAACGGCGACACAGGGCTGGACGATATCACCTCAAATCACTATCATGGTTCATTTTACCTCAGTTATGATTAATGTGTGTGTGTGTGTAAATACTGAACTCAGGGTTAGCACACCTTAGTTAACATCAAATTCAAGGACCTGTCAAGGACCAATATCCTCAAATTCAAGGACCGCACACAGCGGCATTTACCTACAGCTACCGCTGAATATGTTATCAATAAACAATTTTAGATGCAAATTCAATAAAAGACTGTGAATGGCACAGAAGTTGTTGGGACAAAATCAATGCAAGAAAGTGGACTGAATGTATAACCTACCCCCCAGAAGAAAAATGTACAGAAGAACAAAGGAACTTTTGCAAATTAAAAGTCGGCGTAGGCATAGATTTAAACTAACTTGTGGTGGCAAAATAATAATATGTTAACTGCGGTCGTCATCCATGAAATTTCAATTCCCCAAAAATATTCAAGGACTTTTAAGGACGGTGTCTTTTTATGCCTGTTTTCAAAAACTTTCCAGGGCCTTGAACTTATTTGTTCAGATTCACAAACTTTCAAGGATTTCAAGGAGCCGTGGGAACCCTGTGAACTACAAATTGTGTTCAAAAAAGCAGCTAAATTCTGCAGGTGTAGAATCTAAAAATTGGTCCCCAAAAGTAGTCACACCCACACACACACACCCCTCCATCTGTAGAGCTGGAGCAGCCGATCTGAGCCATATGGATGTGGAATGAGGAACATATTATTTTCATTCTTTGTTTCCTGTTTCCACTGCTGACATTCATCATCTCTCATGAGCTCATCTCTTTCTAGATTTCTTCTCCACTTACTGTAAACGTGTGGGAAAAGCTGCACGTCTCCAACGCCGCGCTTTCCTCACGCCGGCTCACTGTGACTGTGTTACTGAACCCAGCTCATATAAAGTGAGTGATGTATAATAACATATGATGTGTTGGGTAGTAAAAGAGTAATAAAACATGACTGATGGAATTAAACCAGGAGGTCTTGGGTGTGGAAAGATGTGAGATTCTGACATGAAATGAGCTTTATAAGGGATTCCACCTCTTAAAGCCTCAGTCCCCCTTCGGTAGCTTCCTCCACCGTGTCTTGTTCTTGTAGGATTAGTGATGAACTGATCTCACTCTGTATTTGTGAAATGACTGTGATATTAATTCAAAGTTATAAAGAGTCGACAAAAAGCGAGCACTGCATTTTTATCTCTAATTTTGACAAATAAAGTGTTGACTGATTTTCACAGTTCTTTCCCTGTTGCATTCAGAACTAACGTTAGGTGAATTTAAGTGATTATTATTACACATGTGAGCTCTGCGTTTGACGGGATCAGTAACTTGAGATAAAAAGGTGTACAAAGGGATATAAATCTTCGTCTGAATTCAACTCTCCTGTGCCAAACGGAACACATCCAATTTGGTTTTCACTGTGTTTCCAGCTGATGTGATGTAATCTCAGATCCAGCGGCAGAAGGAGCGCAGCTCGACTCCGCCGTGCAGACTGGCGTCGGTGACTCCTCCCACCCTTGTTGGTTATTGGTGGACGGCACTGCTGCCGGAGTGTTAAAAAGGCGCTGGTTCCCGTAGTGGGAGTGGTGTCGAGACAGCGTTCTCTCAGCGCGATCCGACCTTAAGCACCGTGTTCCTATTTCCTTTGATACCGCGTTACGCTTCATCGTGTTCTGTTTTCCTTTTTACTCTGTTTACATTCCTGACCCTACACCGGGGCAGAGCAGGGCTGAGTGGCCGGGCCGCAGGAGGGCAGGAGGGCAGGAGGAGGGTGTTTTGGGGCGTGTGACGCTTGCCCCCCTCACCTTGGTCTGGATGGTGCAGTAGAGGTGAGTGAGGAAGGGATTGTCCCAGGCCAGAGACAGCACTCTCTTCTCCACCATGGTGCACTCCACGTCATCATCCATCAGCACCACGTCCTTCTTCAGGGCCTTCACCGCGAAATACTCACCACGTCCCTTCAGCTCCGCCAGCAGCACCTAACACACACACACACACACACACAGGTTAAAAGGTCAAGGTTGGGCTGAGAGTTAAGCGTAGCTGAAGTATCATTTACATCTAGTTGTTACGGGAGTCAGAGGAAGTAGCTCATAAAGGGGTGTGTGTGTGTGTCTCACCTTGCCAAAGCTGCCTTTACCCAGCACCTTGTGGAAGACAAACTGGTCCATAGTGATGCGTGTTTGGTGTGTGGTGGTGGGTGCGGGAGGTGTAGGAGCGCTGCCTTCCCATATCTTCCCATACTGACTGCTGTTGCCTACCACACACACACACACACACGCATTACTCAGTTTATTCAAATGACAGCAAACACGGTAAAATACATGACATAATGACATCTATGTAATGACAATTTGAGCTTTTGAGGTTCCATAAAAGTGCTGTAGTGTAATAATGTTTTTAAACATTACTGACATATTACATTAAACCTACTACAAACACACTTCTGTAAACGCACTTACATTTACAGCATTTAGCAGACGCTCTTATCCAGAGCGATTTCCTAATTTCAGGGACAGTTCCCCTGAGAGCAACTAAGGGTTAAGGGTCTTGCTCAGGGGCCCAATGTTGGTAACGCCAGAGGTCGGATGCGAACCCCCAACCTCTTGGTCCCAAGGTGAGTGTCCTACCACTAGGGCTACGTTCACACTGCCAGCCACATCGTTCAATTCCGATTTTTCGCTCAGATCTGATTTGTCTATCTTGACGGTTCACATTCATAACTACAAGTGACCTGTATCTGACTGTAATGTGAACGCATCGGTCCTCCGAAACGTCACGCATGCGCACATTGATACGTTTTTACACGGGTCAACTGCGTCACCAACAACGAAAAACGTCATATCTGTGGGACGACTCATGGCATTAAAAATGGAGGCGTTAGTAGCTCACGCATGTATCGCACTTTGCTCTGGAGGACGACAAACAGTGAATCAGCTGTACATGACCAGGTCGAAAAGGAGAAAAAAAGTCAGGCGGCTAGCTTCTTATGTTATCGCAGCTCTCCTCCATTTTTACCCTCCCGTGCTGCCGGTGCAGGCTGATGATGTCGGCGCATGCGTACAAGCAAAAAGCCACATGAATTCCGATCCGAGCGTTCACATTCAGGTCGCATGGCCGCGAATCAGATATGTATGCGATTTAGTACCACATATGAAAGTGACACAAATCCGATTTGAAAAGATCAGATCTGTGTCACATGTAGGCAAAAAATCCGATGTGAGTCACTTCAGCGTGGCAGTGTGAACGTAGCCTAGACCACCAACAGCACTGTCATCATCTTTACTGCTGACATTATTGTGAACAAACTCATTCTCTCACATCATTTACCAGTTGAATTGTTCACCACAGGTAAATAAAAACACTGCTACAAGAGTGGTCTTAGAGATGAAACGCTTTCCAAAGCCTTCAGGGAAGCTTCCAGCAGTATACGACATGCTGCAGTGGCACCGACTCACCACTAGGGTCCGCTGGAGCGTTCTTGGGCACGTCCTCGTAAATGCCGATGTCCGACAGAGTGGGGTCCGGCCGCTTTGTGGACGATTTCTACACACAACACAGCACAATGACACATCGACTTAACCCAGGAGAGACTAAAAGCAGACACAAGGACACGCTCAGCATGTGACTAAACCACTCACCACCAGCGTCCAGCAATAAAACAACGCTCAAAAGTCTTTCTCCTGTGAGTGTGATGTACATGTTGTATAAGACGGTGAAGTGTGCGTGCTCTACCAGTCAACATGCAAGAGAATCTGGAAGTAAATCTGTTAACCACTGCTGTCAACATAATGTTAAAAAGATCAATCCTTTTAAAGTGGTTTAAACATAAAGAGGCTTTAAAATTCAAACAGCTTTAAAACTCTAAAACATACGTGTGCTGCTGAAACTACCCTCATAAACACGCTGATTACTGATTAGTTATTCAAGCAAATAATCAGCATTTTCATACTAATCATGTTAATAAATATGCTGATCAACGAATGAATATACTGATTATAAATATAAAATACTTTTTAAGAATACTGTTCTATTAATATACTGGATATATAATTTTTCATATTGAAACTGTTTCTAACGTCCTGCACATTGAGTGTAGAAGTCAACTTCCACTTTTGTAGGTAATACTGCATCCAAACTGTCTCTCCTCTACTTCTACTTCAAGTTTTAAGTTATATTTAATATTCCATGTCTAGTTTAAAATGTATATCTTGTATTCTATTTATATATTGTGTATTCTTTGTGCATTATTTTTCTTTGTTCTTTATTTCCTACTGCACTGTAAAAACTGGAGCCACGTCGTCTCGTCTCTCTGTGTATCTGTACAGTATATAGTAGAGATGACAAAGTTTACTTTGACTTTGATTATTGATTTTGTAGCAGAATTAAACAATATTCAAAAATTCTATATAATCAATGCAGTTTGACAGTAATTAATGATAAAATATTTATTCTACAATCAGTCTCTTTACCTACTCCCTGAGCATGAGTAACCGTGACAGTCAGTACACCCTGCACCCGGAATGTGAAATCGTGTATGGTGATAAATATTGATAATATAGAGTATACATATTGATCCCAGCTCTACTTCCCGCTGGTTTCCACTGGGAGAGTTACCCACCAGGCTGACTTGGTTCAGGGCCTCAGCGAGCAGCTTCTGGTTAATGCCACACAGGTTGGCTACTTTAGTCTGGCATTTATGATGGACGTTCATGGCACAGTCTGCAGGGAGAGCAGAACACAGAGTAAGCACAACACAGTGCATGCTGGGAGACAAACAAGGATAATGTTTATTCACTTTTTCATTCACAAAGTTTATTGATTATTTACTTATTGACTATTATAAATTATAATCAGTAGTAGTAGTAAAATAGTAGCTCTTAAGTCGTAGTGCCTTTAACAAAGGATGCTTTACGGAGCAGCAATAAAATAATTAGATAAAGCACAAAGAGAACGGCTGTAACTTGAGGTGACTCATCAATTCTGATATAGAGGAGCTACAGTAGGTCTAAGGTTTTCTGCTAATAAATTTGGCCACAACAATGAAGGCTGTAAAGGGACAAGTGAAGAAAAATAACTCACAAGAATATTTCGCGCTGATGATAATGTGAGCTCACCAGAAAGTAACGCAGGCTCATGAGAAACACACACACGTGCTGATAAAAAAGTATCTACCGCCTCTGAGTAAAGCAGGGTCTGCTGACCTTAACCAGCAGGACGTGGAGCGGCTCTGGTATATAATACAGAGCAATGCCATGAAGGGCTGTAAAAGTGGATCCGCTGACCCCCGAGCTCACCTTCGCACTTGAGTCCCTGCTTGACGACGCCCCACAGCAGGCTGCCGCAGTGGTCGCAGAAGGTGGGGCTCATGTAGTTGTACGTCTTGAAGCGGTGCGGCATGTCGATCTTGAAGCGCTCCTTCTGGAACTGCACCATCACAAAAGAGTCCAGGTTCAATCGGCCTCGTCGACCCAGCGGCCCCCACCGGCCCCGCGCCAGACCCCCTCTCCCCACCTGACGCATGGTCGCCCTCCCCGAAAACCGGACTCTCAACCGCCTTACTGCACCCCCTCTACCACTCTAGCACCCCGGTCCGGGAGCAGGGTCCAGCTCTCCCCGCATGCCGGACGCTAACGGCTCCAGCAGCACCTCCGACCGTGCCGTAAGTTCCTGTTCCGCTCGGGCCTTTTAACAGCCACTATTGATCCGGGACAGACTCTGATCCTTGTTCTGAACTCCGGGGGCGGTCATCTCCTCAACAACACCGTGACCTTTTCACACCCAAACAACTCCACAGGGTCACTACACTAATCACTAATCAGCATGCAGCACTTCAGACTGGACCTCACCTTACCACACCGATGCTGCTTTAATACACAGTAACAATCACCACACCTCTTTATGAAGCTCAACACACACACTAATGGAGCTGCAATGTCACATCAACCCCAACCCTCATCACATTAACATGCTCTAACTACATAAATCATCACTAGAATCACCTTAAAATGTAATAAATGAAGCGTGGTGTGATCGTGTGTTTTTAACTATGTAAAGATATGTTATTTCTTCTGGAACATCACTATGGCTAAGCCCTGTCAGTATTACATGATATAAGACTGCATTATTATATGTAATATTATTACAATTTCCAAAATAATTACATCTAAATAATACAGTAATAAGCAATAATAATGTAATTACTGTTAGCAATTTGACATATAGACTAAAAGATGCAAAGAACATTGACAAAATGCAGTTCTGTGTGGTGATATAGTTAGAATGTTGAATGTTCTCTTTTACACCCCAAATTGGAGAACTGTATAGATATAATGTGCTCAAAGAACAACGAACAGGAGAGAAATCAATATTTTAGATATCTTAATCACATATATACAAAAATACTGATTTCTGATTTGGAAATATATTCTTTCGATGGTTAATTGTTTATAGATCTTTCTGCCTAGAACAATGTTAACAATGTGATCAATCACTTTTGTCTCTGTATATATACAACAATCACATTATCACATGCATTCTGGATTTCTGGGTGGATACTGGTTAAATAATGTAATCACAGGGAGTCCACACTGTGGAACTGCCTCTTAAATCACTGACCTTCTGAGTGTGTGTGTGTGTGTGTGTGTGTGTGTTCTTACCACAGTATCTCGGCTGTTGGCTGCAGTTCCTGTACATCTCCCGATGATCTTATCAATGCACTTCTTGTGAATGGCAGCATTGCACTCTAGTGACGAGAGAGAGAGAGGGAACAGAGATTAATGCTGTCGGCTCACATCACCGACAAACACATTTACATCGTCATCACGGTGTGGCAGAAATCAGCAGATACAGGAACACTCACGTCTGCATTTGTAGCCCTGCTTATTGAGACCCCTGCAGGAGACACAAAATACAGAGATCCAACAGTCATCATGTCACATACACGTTTCATAAATACATTCAAAACTAAACTAAAGTGTTTATTTATTTATTTATTTATTTATTCATTCGTTCATTTGATTATTGAGAGAGCTTTTAAGTTATCTGCCATAAGACTGCAATAAAGTTCAACAGCTACATCAAGATAAACACCAAAAGTTTCAAACTAAAGTAATAAAAAATATGCAGCTACAGCACAGCCAGAACCATCATGCTGTTATTCACAGAGAGAAACACACACACACTCTCTCTCAGTGGAAAAGATGGCCCAGGGGATTGAGAAAGAATGTCTTAGAAGGCTTACAGTCACACTCCCAAAAATTCACACACACACCACGCTCCCAGACTAAACAAGAGCTGGACTTCTCCACTGTAAACATGTGCAGTCAGAGCAGCTGGAGGAGTGAGACTATAGTGAGAAATGTCCATACGGCTGGACGATACCACCTCATATCAATCACCATTGATCAATAGGAACTCTGACTTGGGTTGTTAGTGTTGATCTCGTAGGTCACTGACAAGGTTTGTACTGTAAATATGCTCAAATATTAACGCTGAATATTTTAACTTCATATGTTTACTACGTGAACATGCGCCGGATATTCTGACTCCACCCTGTCCAGTCTGCCACTACACCTGTGAGTTTCCTTCCGTTATTTGAAAATCACAAGGTTATGTACTCTTTCATTAAAAACAATATCCCAGCTTTAATAGCTGAGCATATTTACAGTACAAACCTTGTCATTAACTGTGACAACGAAAACTCAATGTTACGTAACTGTAATCAAGGTAAAGTCTTTGAATAATTGTGATATTGATTTGAGGTCATATCGTCCAACCCTAATGTGCAGCCTTTTATCTCCTCCGCTTATGTTTTCTCTTCCATCCATTCACTCTTTCACCCGACCAGCATCCCTCCATTCATCCAGTAACCCACCCGTACACCAGCACACCGTCCACTCACCAGACGAACTCCCTGCACACGGAGCAGAAGGTGGGCTGCTTGAAGAAGGTTGCGGTGAACTCGTGGTTTTTGATGAAGTGAACCTTGGCCTGTTTGATGGCTCCTCTCCTGCGGTTCAGCGTCAAAATCCCGTCCTCCTCTTTCACCGACTGCTTGGACTCTGTGGAGTATTTAGCTCTTACTTTAGTCTGTATTCACCTCTATAACAGTTAGATATGTATATATGTCTTAAAATAGGTGTTGCCTGACACAGAGCTGTGCAATTCATCAAAAATGTATGAAAACCAGCACTCAGAAGCTCTAACTGTCATAGTCCTTCCCATGTTGATTATTGATTAGATTTTTTTTAACATTTTCTGTTAATACTTTTTATTAGTTACTACTTTCCCCAGTGTGTGTTTACGTAGTGTCACCTTAAAAACATACCACAGCTAATGTGTGTGTTGCCATGTGACTCTGCTCAGTCCTATTATTTTAAAATTACAAAGATATGCACCCTTTCATTAGGAAAAAATATCATATTTACAGCACAAACCTTGTCAGTGAACTATACGCCCAGAAAACAAAGATAAAAACCCAAAAGCAAAATAACTGCCCTTTAATCGTGATCAAGGTTCGGACAATGAATGAATGAAAGGTAAAAGGTTGAAGTTATGTAACATTTTACAATTCACTGAATAGTGATATCAGTGAAAAGGGTGGACCAATTATCGGGGGCTGATATTAGTCATTTTGCTGATTATCAATATCAGTGTTTAATTTTCACCATCAGTGATATTAAGTAACTATAAGGCGCTACTGTGGCTCCGCTGCCGTCTCTTCTCTCTGTGCCGTTTGCTCTCGACTCACTGCGTCATCTAATGTCCCGCCGACAACACTCTCTGATTGGCTACATGTCACACCAGCAGTAGCCGAATCAGCACTGAAGCCTTGTCGTACTACACTGTACACTTGTTGCACTGTAGGGGGTGAGTAAGGGGAGCTGGTGAACAACATACTGGAGCTCATTCCATATGCAGCAGGTTTAAAATAAAAATTCTCCACGGTGTCTACTCTGTGTGTGTAGTGGAATTTTGGCTTAAGCATCTTGCTAGACAGGCACGATTAGGAACAATTGAGCGCTGACGTGCGTAAAGAGAGAACAGAGTTGAAATCATTACAGCTCTGCTTAGTCAGAGTGGAAAAACAACTTTACCATCACTTGTGACAAATCAAATCAAATGTCAAATGGCTGTCCACTGCGTCCATATCAGATGGTGGTGAGAAGGTGTCATTTATCACCTTCTTCTCCAGTTTAATGTTGGTGGAACCTCTGCTTAAAGTGCACGTCATTAGAAATGATGGATGGACCTGTACAGACGGTTTAAAACGGACGTCTTCATTTCTCTAAGTAAATTAACTTAAACGTCCATTAAAAGTCGTTACCTGGCCTGTGTTAACCAGTTAAATGGGACAGGGTCTAGAGATCACAATAATGCTTAATTAGTTTTATCTAGTCATTATTTTGTTTCCTAACTTGTAAGAATGAACTTTCTTGAATCTTCAGCAGTGTAAAACTGCACAAAGTGAGTAACTCTGCACCGGCATGGTAACTTAGAAGGTGTGAAAAGAATGTGAGAAGAGAGACAGGAAGAGACAGAAAGTAAAAGAGCAAAACAAAATGCCGTGGAGCGAGAAACGAAGAGCTGGATAAATAGTAAGCAAAAAGGAAGGTTGAGAATGCTTCAACACTAGCTTGACTTTACAGATTGTTTCCATGACTCATGTTATTGTGAGGGTGCGTTTGTATGCGTGTGTGTTGAGGGTTAAAACTTGTACAACATCCCATAATGACTACATGTATACAATTCTACACCTAATCCTAACCCTAACGTTAACCTCAGTAACCACAAGCACATCTTTTACCTCTTTTAGTTTCTCAAATAAAACAAGCACATTTACTATAAAGTCATTTCTCCCCATGATGACCTCTCAAATGTCCCCACAAAGCCCCAAAAAAACAGATAAAAGTGGTTTTAGGAGACAAAAAGCCCCACAAGGTCCCCACAACGCATAGAACCATGCTACACACATACTACTCATTTGCACAACCATTGAACATTGAATGTATCTATCACTGGTCACTTTCTAACTAACTGTATCTACACAAATTATTGAAAAATACTGCACAGACCCTGGTTCTCCACTGCTGTTAAAATATCTGCAAAACTTAAATGTTAGTCATACTTTTTAAGAATACTGTTTTATTAATAGACAATTTCTCATATTGAAACTGTCTCTAACCTCCTGCACATTGAGTATAAAAGTCAACTTCCACTTCTGTAGGTTAATATTGCATCCAAACTGTCTCTCCTCTACTTCTCGTTCTAAAGTTATATTTAATATTCCATTCCTAGTTTAAAATGTATATCTTGTATTCTATTTATATATTGACTATTCCGTGTGCCTTATTTGTTCGTTGTTCTTTATTTCCTACTGCACTGTGGAAACTGGAGCCACGTCGTCTCGTCTCTCTGTGTATCTGTACAGTATATAGCAGAGATGACAATAAAGTTGACTTTGACTGACACACACCATGAGGCAAACTGCGGACTACACACCATACGATTTGTTCTAAACAGCAAAAAGATTGATAAGCCTTATATTTGTAATTTGCTTGTAATTAAGCGTGATGATGAAGGTGCTGTAACACTGTGCAGCCACAAGAGAGTGCTACTCTCAACGAGCATCGACACCAGTGTTGGTTGTTAACGTGTAACTAAAGTAGCACCATGACAGTAAGGTGTGAGTTGTTGCTGTACTGCAGTAGTGTAAGTCATTACTAATACATCTTCAGTAATATTATACTGGTTACATATTTCAGTAACAACACGTTACAACACACTTTTAACATGAAATTTACTGCTGTTTACTTTAATAATCAAACCCCCAACACCACCAGAGCTTTGTACAAGAGTAAAATGTAGTGAGTGTAAGAGTTGTTTCCTACAGAGTGTATGACTACAGTCACGATGCTGCACCACATCACCCTCCACTGATGTAGAATCAACTGCAGTAAACTACACTTTACCATTTCACCACGTCCTACTTCCACACTTATTCTGCTGAACGCAACTCAACAGTAATGCAGGAGTCGAGCAGCACATTACAATTCAGAGACAGTCATATTGTAACGCAACCAATTACTATGAAGTTACACTAACTAGTCGTCTAGAGTCTAGTACATGTTGGGAGGAACTTCACCAACTCTGATGAACAACCATACGAGGCCTGTTTTAAATGCCTGAGTCATGACCAGTCTTCATGCTCGACTCTGCATCCACGCTGAAGGACAAGTCTTTAAAGGCGTTTTGGAGTACGACAAAAATTGTTGGGGTTTTTACATTTCATTTCTTTAAGTGTGTTTAAATAAGTGTGTGTGTGTGTGTGTGTGTTGCTGACCCTGGTCTCCGTCTTCCACAAAGAACTGCACAGACATCATGACCTTGCCGGAGGGCTGCAGGTCGACCCAGAACTCGGCGCGCCCGTTGGCCTTCTTGCAGCGCTCGGCGATGACGGAGACGCCCACGGTGGCCTCGCTCAGCGCCTCCTCGGCCGTGCGCATCAGCAGCACCTGCAGCACGCGGCCCTCGTAGATGTGAGCATCGAAACTCGACTTCCACGCCGGGTACATGGTGGGCTTCCTCTGCACCAGCGTCTTACCCCTCTCTACAACCAGGAGGAGGAAACAGACTTCAGAGCTCATTTGGAACAAAAACCGATTTCTCAGAACAGTCTTTGTAGGGTTTGTAGGGCTGTAACGATACATCAATTCAAAAATCAAGATGCACACAACACTGGTTAAAATGAAAACTTCGATCAGGCATCAAACATATCATAACGTCCATTTTAATAGTGAACAGGAAATCTATTTTTATTATTGAACTGAGTCGGAATCATGAATAATGATAGGGAAATCGTATCATAGCAGACTGATATCGACAGACTTAGAATTGTTGTCCATTAAACTGATATGACATCGTATCGTGACAAAACTTGGATTTACATTCTTGACAAATTACTTTACAAGAAAGGCATCAAAATATTGTTTTTATAATCAAAAGCAGGAAATGAATAACAATAATACTTTTTACTAAGGGTTGACTGATTATCGTCACTGATATTCATCATTTTTATGGTTACTGGTAATGATACATCAATAAAATATATAAAAATGGCACAGCATCCTGACACAGAAGCCCCAAGCTCCTTACACTTATTGTGTTAAAAACACGAAAACCTCTCAGAATTGAACATTTAATTTCTAAATATTTCCTTAAATACTCAAATTTAAACAATTTTAAACCTTGGAAAAATGTAGAAATTTAAGCTTTAACAGTTTGGTGTTGTAATATTTATTACGCTGCATTTTGACACCAACTACCATTTTTACAGTAGAGGTATAACGATTTAAAATAATGCTTATGGCTCTCAAATTCTAACAGCGTAGTAAGGCGAGTGTTTGTGAGTGCGTGTGTTACCTGTGCTGAGAGACTCCTTCATCTTGATGGCGCAGAAGGGCTGCTCGGCTATGGGAGGGAGGTTCCCCAAATTAAAATCATTAAAGGCAATCCGCAGGAACGGAGCCATGGTGAATTCTCACCTGCTGACCCAAAACACACACACACACACACACACAAGCAGACATGAGATGTTGAAACGGCTGCTCTCATCATGCAGGAAGTGTGTCCACGGCTGGGATCTGATGGTTTCTTACAGAACAGAAACTTCCACATTACACACGCTAATATCAACCGGTCTCAACGAACAGCACCCAGGGAGCAGTGCTTGGGGACGGTACCTTGTTCATGAGTACCTTTACAGAACCTTTACAGGTATGGGGCCTGAACCGACGACCCTCCGGGGCGAACTCCATAACTGTTACACTACCATTTGTCCCACTGCGTTTGAGATGACAAAAAACTAGGTGTGTAACAATACACTGATCTACATCAATATACTGATTTAACAATTGAGGAGCTCACAGCATCAATCCAAAATAAAAACATCAATCAGAAATCACACATACTGTAACATCATTTTACATTATTATGGATGTCTATTTTGACTTTAAAAAGGTGACTGTTTCTTGTGTAAATGTGTGTTGAGCACAGAAATAAAAATGAGATTTCAGCAGCTTGTTGTCATGTGATATGAATGGAAGTGATGGTCAATCAGCATATGACATTGTCTCATATTGATCACTGGCTCCTGAATCAAAAGGAAATTGTATCATATTGACATTTTTCTATTTCTAGTTTAGAAACAGATCAGTGTGCAGTAAGATACGATTATATGTATAGTTTCTCTATATATGTACTGTATATTCTATGAGCCTTTTTGCCCTCTGTAAAATCTGGAGCTGTGTCATCTCGTCTGTATACGTGAAAATAAAATAAATGAAAATAAAGTTTACTTTGAGTTTGATATCAGCAGATATCTAATCATTGTCCACGTACGAGGACCTTGTGATTTTACACACACACATATGAACTGTTCCCATAAAACAACATGTTGAGCTCAGTCTCACAACCCTATCACTAAAATAACAGCATATATAAAGTAAGCAACTGTTCATGATTATAATCCAGGTACATATTTAAAGTAACCGTCAATATTTGGCTAGAGAGACACTAACGACTGTTATATGGTAAATCTGATTCTGGTTCTGAACATGCTTTTGCACATTAAACACAGACACATTTTTATCATCACACAGAGTCAGTTTTATATTTTACTGTATCACTTGTGATTTACACTCCAAGCACAAATCAAGCCCAGCGGGTCAATATCTATTCAATCAGCAAAATTCACCATATTGCTAATTCCAGCATATTCATGTGAGAATGCTAAGATAAGGGGGTTTAAAGTGTTGTATCAGAGCGTTTCCGGTCTTGCAAACCCGTCACGTGTCATAATTCATCAACTTCCCTCAATAAAGCCAGATTCAACACACAACACAACTTTAACACCACCACGTTTTACACCAGGAAGCGACAAACCTAAAAACCTGCTTAGGTGGAATTCCTTACGGCATTACAGTGCAAACACACACACACACTTTCCACAGTTGGACTGTGTCACGACTGCTCCACTTCTGGCCTTTACTCTGTTTCACAACATAATCACTGAGATTACGGTTCAGATATGCAACACACACACACACACACACAGCTATAGGTCTTGTGACAGAGGGATTTTACACAACAGAAGGCCTGGAAGGAGGAGAACCAGTTAGAAAGACGCTTCATCAGCTGCTCTTTGTTTCTTGGTCAAGTCTCTCTGTTCAGTGTGCAAAGAGAGAGTGGGCACAGTGGATTTGTTAAAAAAGCAATTGAAAATGCAGGCTTTTGCTTACACTTAATACTTACATACTTCCTTACTAATTTACTACTTATGTATTTACTTACTAACTTGCTACTTACATACATTACATACTTTCTTACTTAATTACTTACATACATATTCACTTGAACACTTATTCAGCCACTTACATACTCATATACTTATTTACTTACTTAGACACATACTCACTTACTTACTTGAATACTCATTTACTCACATGCTTATATACTTACTTAACATACTTGCCTGCCTACACACTCGCTTACATACTTACTCACATACCTGCTCACTTGCTTTCTTACTGACTCACATACTCACTTGCAGACTTACTTATTTACTTACATATTCACTTATTCACATGTATACTTATTCATTCACTTTTTAGTAGCATACTTACTTAAATACCTATTTACTTTATATACCTTCTTAAATGCCTACTTAGTGACATGCTCGCTTACTTATATACTTATTTACTCACATACTCAAATACTTACTTTGCATACTTAATGCCATACATACTTATTCACATACTTGCTCACTTGCTTTCACCCTGCATGTGGGAGTCTGTGTTGCTAAGGGAGAGGAATGTTGGGATGAAGTGTGTTATCCCCTGCAGGGCTCATTAAGGCTTGAGACCCAAATCTACATGCCTTCGGTCCTGCTGGGGGCGCTGACACACACACACACAGACACACACACACACACACACACACACACATGCACTTACACACAAACATACTCACAGAGAGAGAGAGACATGACCTGTGACATTTCTGTTTAAAACCATAAACTGTCGTTATTGCCATGTTATAAACATGTAATAAAGTCATAAATCTTAAACAGTGTTGTGTGTGTGTGTGTTGGGTCCTGACTGGCAGTGAGATGCTGATTAAGAGCAGCAATGAAATGTGGAGCAGGTGGACTGGGACACACGCACACACACACTAGGATTTACACACACACAGAGCTGAACAGGGGTTAGTAGAAATCCCTCTCTTGTAACACAAACACACAACAATGTCAGCCCACTGCAAGTCAACATGCATTGTGGAACTATAAAAATCTAACATTTCCTCCCTGAAGGAAACACATGCACCCACACACTGCTGTATGAAGCAAAAAGATATTCCCTTGAGAGAGTGGAAAAAATGAGCACACATTAAGGGAGGAGGGAGAGAGAGATTAAAAGAGAGGGAACATGTGTGAGTTACAGTAAAAGCTTTTACATCAAAACAGCACAAATTTCAGCTGCATTAATAGTTAATCATTAATGAGTTTGCTCTCATGCTGAGGCTGATAAATGGATTTTATTCGTTATCCTTTATTCTAATGGAATCAAGTCTCTTCCAAATGAACACAGTCTGTGTGACTTTCTGACCTGGACTTATTTTGGGGACAAACTTCACACCGTATTAGGAGATTGGGGACAGAAACCCCTGTTTGGTTTCTTGATAAACTAACTTTTATATTAAAAGCAACGTAAGACAACGAAAAGAGCAGAAAGTGAGTTATAGTTCAGGTGACTTATTTAGCTACACACATCACTATCTACATTACAGGCCAGAACTTTGGGGTTTTTCAACAAACAAACATTACATTACTGTTACAAACGTAGCAATAAATAATATGTTTTAATATGCTGCCATAAGATAAGCAGTGTTTGGAGACAGTACCTTGCTCATGAGTACCTCAGCGGTACCTTTACCAGTCTGGGACTTGAACCAGCAACCTTGCGATCACTGGGTCAACCATTGTGCTACCAACTGCCCACCATCTGGTGAGTTTCTAACGTAGACTTATTTTGGGGACAAATGGGTTCAAGTCCCAGACCGGTAAAGGTAACACTGAGGTACTCATGAGGAAGGTACCGCTACTGTGCTCCGAGCACTGCCAAAAAAGCTGCCCACTGCTCCTTCACGGATGGGTAAAATGTAGAGTTCACATTTTGGTGTGGAGCACTGTGTGCTGTGCTGTGTTCACAATCACTTTCACTTTTCACTTTTACTAAATTATGTGTTAATACTGACGACAAAATACTGAAAACCAATCTGTTACTTTTTAAAAAACACTTCCAATGTTTTTATTGTTTTACAAAGTGAGTAAAGCAGCTTATCATTAATACTTGGTTTAATAATTTCAGAAATGCTTCAAACTATGACATCCCGTATATGTCCTGGCTTTCATGTTTGCGTTGAGCTCCCCTCAGTTTTGTAGATGGACATCACAGCTCTAAAATCAATTGTAGTGGAAGATTCATTTTTAAACCCCAAACCATAGCTAATGGTGGTGCAGTGGAAGCTATCTGCTACATTTCTTCTAGGGGATGCCTGAGTGTGAGTGTGTTTGTGAGGAAGATAATGAGAGGTAAAAAGCAGCTACCACACACACACACACACACACACACACACGTTCATTAAGTGTGTGTGCGCTAACAGGCAGAACCAGTCTGTGCCACACTGCTGGCAGTTCAGTACGCAGTGTAGTCAGAAAACACCTTGTGCCGTTGTGACCAAAGCAAACAGTGAGTTTGAGGATTATTCTACACAGTATTCCTGTGCACTACTACACTGCCACTGCAGACCACGCCAGACAAGTCAATACAACGCTGTACGACTGGGCAATTAATAGAAAATGAATGGATTAATCAAATCAAATCAATCAAAACCAGCATTCAGAACATCCAACTGACATAGTCTTGCCCATGTTGATTACTTCAACTATTTTGGAAATTCTGTTAATACTCTTTTAGTAGAAACAATATAACCAGTTTTAACAGCACAAATACATATACAGCATAAACCTTGCCAGTGAATTACGGGGGCAAAAAACAAATAAACAAAACAATCTTTCATTAATTGTAATTGTTCAAATAATCAGAATATTCATATCTTCATAGCGCCCAACCCTAATGCTCACTCTGATATTATTACAGATGGACAAGCATCTTTCATTCACACATTAAACAAACCAAAAAACACAATAATCGTTCATTAATCATGTTCCCGGCCAAATCAAGCTATTGATCTGAGGTGGTATCGTCCAGCCCTAACTCTTGGTATCACAAGTCCAAAACTGACTCGATTCTGACTCAAACAGTCTCAATTTGGTTTAATAAAGATTCAGAAATGCTTCAAACTCAACAAAGACATCTAGCGTGTGTCCCGGCTCTCCTTCACACACGTTTACGTTGAGCTCCTCTCCTCTATCTCTCAGTTTTGTAGACGGACAACACACCTCTAAATTCTAAATCTAGTCTAGTGGAAGATTCATCTTTAAAACCCAAAGCTAGCTAAAGCTATCCTTCTGATTTCTGAGCGTGTGTGTGTGTGTGTGAGAGAGAGAGGAATATAATGAGAGGTAAAAAGCAGAAACTATGCACACACCTCCCCACCAAGCCCAGAGAAACACACACACAAAGCAGGACAGGAGCAGCAACATTCTTAAAATGCGTTTGATGTGTTCAGTAAGTACGAATTAAATCACACACAACCCTTGCCAGGTAACGTCTGCTTGTTGTGCTACTGGACTGCCTGCAGTAATTGCTGTTATTGCGTGATGATGCATACATACATCATAACAACTTACTTATTACTTACTCATTCCTAAAGACTACTAACTACTTACCAGTTACTGACTTATTCACAGGACGTACTACTTAATGAAGTACCGCTTACTGATTTATTATTTACTGACTTATTTCATTTAATTTTCATACTTACTAGTGACTTACTACATATTGGCTTACTGACTACTACTTAATTTACCATTTACTGACTTACTTATTAATGTGCTTACCAACTCACATGTTCACTTACTACTTACTTACCAACCTAGGGCCTGTTTACATGTATGTAGATATTTTTAGAAACTTCTTTTTATATAATATTTTGGTGTTTTAGCCTCCTCAAACCAATATTTATTAAAACGCCCTCCGAAGTGAAGATTTTTCAAAACGCTGGATTCTGTGGATCCGTGTAAACAAGTAAAACACAGTTTTCTTAAAATGATGACGTGTTCAGTTCTGTTGTGCATGTGTCTTAAATACCTTATACGTTCTCAAACGTCACAGTATGCAAGAGAAAATATATTAGCGTCAGCTGCGTGACATTCGTTATTTTGTTGTGTTCAGGATTCTGACAGGCTAACGTGGCTTTATGCTTCTCGATACACTGCTGCCTGTAGCTTTGGCATGCTGATAAAAGCTCTTGATGCCATATTTATGTGGAGTTGTGTAAATGAATACTTTTTGGAAATGATCTGGTGTGAACAGGGATATTATTGAAAATAGAGAGGAGGAAATAGCTGTTACTGTAAATACCTGGCTATGTGTAAACGTGGCATCAGTCATTACCTTAAATACTTACTTACTACATACTTACATATTTACTACTTAGTAACTACATATTTACTATTTACTGATGTACTTACTGATTTATTCATTTACTAACTATCTACTTAGAGTCTATCTTCTTACTACTCACTTACTGACATACTAATATATCATCACATTACATTACACATGGCAGACACTGTTATTCAAAGCGACTTACAACAGGGGAAACAATATCAGTAAAATCATACTGCAGGTGTAGAGTCTGAAATCTGTCCCCCAAATAAGCCAGGGTCAAAGACACATCCACACACTAGAAGCTGCACCTGAGAAGGGGATGAATATCTAGGCACATTGAGTTCTCGTCTGGAGCAGACCGTGTCGTCCTTGACATGATTTGCTGGAGGTGATTTTAACTCTCAGTACCAAGAACAGCAGCTCCAAATCTAAAGAGTTAAAAAGCTCATGCAGTCTCAACACTCCAACATAACCAGCCTTCTCCTTCCCCCTCACTCCCTCTCTCTTCTCTAAGAGGAACCACACACAGATTTTACACATCGCTTTCATGGACCATCTTTAATTTAGCTTTTTGTTTTAAGCACAAGTCAGTGCATGAGTGATTATTAGTCATTGTGAGCACAGCACAGAACAGCGCATCATGACCAGGCTATCTCAGTGGTACCGGTCGGGGTCATGGGGTCAACACCCTAACCATTACACTACCACTCGCTGAATCTTATCAATCTCACTGCTCACCAAACCACTTAATTTGTGTCACACTACAATAAAGGAACACTGCAAACTGTCAACGTTCCACTGATGACTCACAAACTGAATCATAAGTTTAGTGTCATCTACAAAACCACATAATGCACTATGAAACTCTACACTCCCTACTCTCTCTCTCACACACACACTGAGTTTACTAAAGATTACTATACCAACAAACCTTAACATGCTCTACTGCTCACTTAAGCGACCGAGCTTCTCAACCAGGTCATGGGAACATGCAGATCATAGTACTGATACGAAATTAAGTGTGTGTGCGTGTGTGTGTGTGAATACAGCACTCTTGGTCATCTCTAATAGCATCAAAGTAAGCATTAGGGCTGGACGATATCACTTGAAATCAATAACTCATGAGCAAGGTACCGTCCTCAAGCACTGCTCCCTCATGGACAGCTCAAATGCAGAGGTCATTTCATTGTGGTGCACTGTGTGCTGTGCAAATAATCACTCACTTTAATGCAATGTGACGTGTATGATGATATTTGACCAATCACTGGCTTGAATGACTGGAGCACTTCATGTGTGGATTTTTGTGTTTCACTGTCTCATGTTTAGTTTTTACACTCACACCATTTACAAATGACCATAAATCAGAACTGTACTTACTCCTCTGCGTGCAGGCAGCTGTGTTAGCAGTGGGGCTCCATGTGTTAAACTACAGGGAGTTTAAAAAGCAGAAAAACTCTGCGTCACACTGCCAGACAGGTCCTACAACCTCACTGACACTGGAATGACCTACAATGTGATTGCTTTTAACACCAATTAAACAAGGATGGAATTTAAATATAAGAAAGAAGGAAGACAGAAAGAAAGAAAAGTGAACAGAAAATGAGAGAAAAGGCAGAGAAAGAGAGAAAATGAAAGAAAGAAAGCTAAAGAGAGAGAGGGAGAGAATAAAAAAACAAGAAAGAAAGAAAGAGCACCAGAGATGTTAAGAGTTCAAGGTTGTTTCAGAGAGTTATTCAGATTGATTTCTCTCCTCCCTCAGGCTCAGAAACAAGAGCTCACCCTCCCATCACACACACACACACACACGCTCTCCTGAACACACAGACACTTACAGTGCTAAGAGGTAGGTGCAGGTCAGTGTGGAAAAGACGATTTCTTTGAAAATACAGTTGACTGTATTCAGCTAACATCTTTCATATACGCACAAACTGTCTGTGTTTTTGTGTGTGTGTGTGTGTGTGTGTGAACCAGTATCAGAACTCAGTTAAACCTGCTGAGCCACTCTTTCAGATCCAGGTCAAGGACAAGAATGCAGTGTGTTCAGGTCTCTCAGTGTGTGTGTGTGTGTGTGTACAAGTGTGTGTGTGTTGGCATATCTCCCAAAAGGTGAAACTGCTCCTACTCCTGTCTCAGGGTGCATTAAGGCCCGGTGTCCATTTCTGCCTTGTTCACACTCCACAAAGGCTTCATTAAGCTCCGGCCCAACCACACACACACACACACAGAGGCCCTGCTGTCTGCCCAGCTCAGCATATGTGTGTATCGTGTGTAAACAATATGACACAGCAAAAGACAAAACCGTGTTTGTGTTCTTTGCATGAGCAAGCATAAAAATGTGTTGTACTTATTTATACAATTGCTTAATAATTACAAGTTGCTTATTTCTATATGCTCTTATTGTTATGTGAGGAGAAGTCATGTGACAAAACACAATACAGTATTTTTAAGGGAATAGTTCTTCATTAGTAAAGTACAGGAACAACTGTTTGAGGTCTGCTACAATACCATTTCAATTCAACTCAATTCAACGGATCAATATGAGACAATATCACGTGCTGATTTAACACCATCACTTCCATTTATATCAATTACAATATAAATATCAATTACAATATAAATATAATTACAATTACCATTTATATCAACACCGGAACCGTGACAAATTAATTATTAAAATTTTACATTTTCTTTGCGGAGTGCAATCAGACATTTACATGAAAAATTTTCTCTATTACTGCCTGTTGAATATAATATGACGTTACAATATGTGACTTCATATTGAACACATCATACAGTACACAACGTAATCTTGTATCAATGCTATGAGCTCATAAAACATATTACGGAACGCATTAATCAATTTAATTGACAAGAGATTAAGTCTTAAATGTTTTAAATGTTGTTGTGTTTTAGTGGGGTACCAAAATCTAGTGTCATGAAATCTCATGATATTAAAATGTGACGATATTTCTTGTCCAGGTGAAAAGCGGTCCGGCCAAATACTACGGCGTTATTTTTATGCGAATATATTTTAAGCGTGCAGTGAAACTTTCACCATCAGTTGTCTGCACTCGCTTAACTCGCCAACTGCAGGCTTGGAGGAAGCTGATTGGCTGATCTGGTCTCCAATCAGGTGAGTAATATAGTTGAAGTTGATGTAGTGAACAGCAGCACACACGTTTCCAGTACGACAATAGAAGCAGCAACAAGAAGACGAGTTGTGTGTTGTGTGGAGATTGTGGGTGTGATGTGTTCAGCAGTATCCTAGTCTAATTGTATCTGTTAATGTTCCTAAATCTGTTGATGCTGCAGGGATTACGCCTCTAACATGTTTTAATCAAGATGTTGATTTGATAATGTACAATCTGATGATGGAATGAGATGATTTACACTTCAGTAACAAGTTAGAAGCTGATGCACAGTAATGGTGTGAAGAGATGCAGGAGGAATCATACAAGAGAAAATCCAGTCACTTCATGCACTAAATACACTGCACTTGACTTTTGATGCAGCCTGCGGAGCGGAGATGAAGAGCGGCGGAGTAAAAAAGCAAACTTCTGTTCTACAGCACTAACGGTGGAACGAAGGAGTGACTCAGGTAAAATCTCCGACGTAGAACAGAGGAGTTCATGTGGGGTTTCTCTGAGGCGGATGGAGCTGTGTGTGTACAAAACCAAAGAAAGGAAGATGAACCATTGTGCTTTTTCACGAGCAGACGTTTGCTCTCCGTAAGAAAAGACTGCAAAGCAAAGCCTGCAGATGGCTCGATTCAGGAGTTCACAGCAAGAAAAGTGTGTCAGACCTGACTGGAATGATCACTTAAATATGTGGTCTGTCAGTAATTTAGCAACTTACCATAACAACGTATTGTGTCACACAAACACGCGAAGAAGCAGCTTTACAGGTACATCCAGGAAGCAAGAGAAGCTAATCACAAACTAAACAAACACACACACTGTTGATCTATTCCACAGTGTATGAAGACTGTCGCTGACCAGATGGCAGAAGCAAACACTCGCTGCCATAACGGTCACACACACACACACTGCTGTAGACGAGTTTTGTACTTCACACACCATCGTTGTGACATGTCATGACGTAACGATAATAATAATAATAATAATAATAATAATAATAATAATAATAATAACCCACATTTAATTCTAGAGTACTTTTAAAATGCTGACCAAAGTGCTTCACCAAGACAAGCAACTAAGAAAGGAAATATACAAGTGGAGTACTGAAAAGGCAAAGAATCAATAAGACAAATATAGAAAATTAAACAAAATGACACAGGAAAATAAAAAATAAGTTTAAAAGGCAAATTATACAACAAAGATTTTCAAATGCATTCTCACCATCTACACAAACACCCTCTATGCTAAAAGTCATATGAATGAGTTTGTGTGACATTAAAATTATCCACAGTTGTGACTTGTGTAATAAATACAAGATGTGAAAGATACCAGCCCTGCCCTAGTGAAAATAAATCCTCACTACAGTACGCCGCTTTTAGATGATCACCACTGTATGGTGTTTCACACCTGGGTCTCTTTTCAGCCTCCAAAGGAACCCAGTTTTTCAAACCATCCTGTAAACTGAATACAAAGAACTGAGTACCTTTTCTGGTTCATCTAAGTCTTTTCTGAACTCTCTGATTTTGGTACCACAAGTTTTGTGTTTTTGTCTTTTGAGGCCAGTTTATCCAGGATTAAGGATTAAGGTCTATAAACACTTTTAGAATTTTTCCCACTCAAACAATTTCTGGTTCTGAACTGATTTTTCAATTTATCTGATCCTAATGTAATTTAAGTTCTATGTTTCTCACATTTGAATAAAACATGTCTCTAGTAGTTGTTCAGTGACAGAAAGCATCTACAAAAAAACAGGTCCACCAGTTAACCTTATTATCTTACTGTGTGAGCATTTTAAACCAATAGATTTTGATAATCAGGGTTTCAAATCCTCACGTAAGCAATCTGGCATAGCAATGTAAACTGTACGTCGGTTATTTTACGTCTCTAAGATTATTTCTGTCATTTATAGTCTGATACCACTGATACCTTTTATCTGTGTATTGAGCCTACGGCCGGTTATATCATTTAACCGATGTATCATTACCACTTTCTCTCCACTTCTCTTCCCCTCAGCATTAGCGAGTCGAGACTTTCCTTTCTTTAACCCTTTATGTTCGCACGCAAGGTAAACAAAGCTCTTAAGAAGAGAAAATAACTTAAACCAACCCATTCGTTTTTTAAAATTTCTTTATAAACGAGATAAAACACAGGAAATCTCAACCTGGAGAGCAACTTATATGGTCGTGGAAGTTCTTTGCGGAGCGGTCCGATTCAAACCTTTTAGGAATCGACTTTTCA
>JAVGVS010000238.1:0-10000 GCA_032718565.1 Distichodus sexfasciatus | reverse complement strand
GTCCTCCTTTTAAGACCTAAAAAAAAAGGGTCAGGATTCTAAAATGATCCAGGATTTCATTCTACCTCAGCCTCAAACATTCTTACATTGGATTTGCGTTACGTTTTCCTGGGGTTTTGCCAAACTTGTTTCTGTGCCCTCCTCCTACTCACTTCCACTGGCTTTTCTTATTGCCTTACTGCATAACTCAAGTGGAAGTGAGTAGGGATGCCCCCAGCCCGTGGCCAAGTGTCCTCTTTTTAACTTAAATCTGGTCACCCTATATTATTTCAAGGTGATTGGTTAAAGTAGAGATGGATTTCCACAAGAAAATGACGAGTGCGGTGGAAACATTGAGATGTGTGTTCAGTGAGGTGGTCTGAGGAGGCATAAGAATTGTGAAAACAGGCAGAGAAAAACTTTCCATCCCATATATTCCTAATGAGAGAGAATTAATCTTCCTATGGGAAAAATAAATGACTGAAAAAGTCAAGTGCAGGTTGTGATGGTTACAGATATGCGAGGAGGCCCATGTGCCCTCGAATCAGGCCAATTTGGTGGCTTTTTAAAGATTTCAGTTGCAAATTTTACAAGAAGTAAACATCAGATATTGTCTAAAATTAAAGACGTGAAAAATTTGCAAGAAATGTATCCCTTTTGCTTGCTAATTTGTGACTTTATAGTGTTACGGAATTTTCAAGTTTTTAAGTTCAATCTCAGAAATCTTTGACTTCAGTCTTGGAATGTGTTACTTTTCTTTACCTCCTCCCACAGATATATTTTTACTTTGGCTCTTATATGCCATTGTTTTAGATAGATAGATTATGCCAAGATATCCAACATCAAATCGAAATATGGACTGTATAATTCAATAAAAAATACTAATAGACCTCTACTCCAACATTGTCATGAGCTGTGACCCAATTTTTACCTTGTCAGCTCTGATATGATAAAAGCCATTATCACATTGTAAGTAGGAAAGTAGGTTAATGTTCTTTAAAAAATAACAACGGATTATCAACATTTTATGATACTTTTTGTCTTAATGAGTCTTAATGAACGAGGGCCTGATTCGGGCTTGGGAAATCTGATTGTGGATCAGCAGAACAGGATCTTTCAGAGGGTGCCTCCACTGAATTTTGGTTGTGACCCACAAGTTAAGAATTGGGATTTTAAAGAGGTTGGAGCCTGGCTCTACCACCACCTGATCCTGACCCTTAACCCCCAAAAGCTCCAGGGAGACTGTAATTAGAAAAAATATGTTCTGATGTATCCCAAAAACATATTGACCAGTGTTGATTCATGGAGAGTTTATAACCGGCCTTCTCTACGTCCATGCGTGTGATCATGTGATAAAATCCCATTTTCCTTTACGTCACTTTTCTCCTCCGTCGTACCAGGATCATTATCACGCCTACCTTCAAGCGCAGGAACTGAAAACAAGAACTCTGAACTGGCTTGCAGTCATTGGTTCAGGAAACAGCTGTGTGTGTGTGTAAGTTGGGGGAGGTGTGTATGTGTGTGTGTACACCTGAAGAAAGGAGACGACTGTTTGCACATACACTCGGGAGATCCCAGACTGAAACCTGAGTTTGGGAAACTCCTCCTCGCTGTGACCTCACATGCAAGTCTGTCTCTCCCTCTCTCTCTCTCTCTCTCTCTCTCTCTCTCAGTCACATGATGCTTACTCACCGTGTTACACCCTTCAAGTCGTCGGCGGCTCGCTGGTATATAAAGTCTGAGCTTCTTCTTTTCTATTTTTAACAGCTTCTGAAGCCAGCGATCTTCATTAGGCAGTGGCTTTAGACTGAAGCGAGGGAAGTTTCAAATTCAGTTAAAAGTAGAGGAAATTTCCTGCCCGACTTGCTGCTAAACTTGCTCCCAAACTCTTCCTCGTTAAAAGTTTCACTTCTTCAAGCTGTACAACCTTTTCTTTATCTCTTGTTCGGCTCTTCTCCTTTTCAGTCCGTTCTTTCCTCTCTTTTCCTCTTTTTATTTCTGTTCTGCTTGGTGAACTCTTACACCCCTCTCTCTCCTCCCCCTCCTCTGTCTTGCACACTCTCTGCAGCACTCTCTCTCTCTCTCTGCGTCTCTTCTCTTCACGTTCCTGTGTTTCTCATGAGTCTGTGTGGTTCCCGCTGTGGTGCTTGAGATCATATATGGGCTTTAAACTGATGATAATGCAATGCAAATGGAAGGTTATGAGTTTATTTATCATAGAAGGGCTTTGATTTGTTACGTGAGATTGAACACATGTTGCTGCTAGATGTTGTAATTTTGTACTGTAGAGGTGGCAGTTATTTAGTTGTGGAATTTTAGAATTGTGGATAAATTGTAACACACAGTAGAACCTTTATTCATGCGGTAACAGGCAGTAGAACAGCGAGGCCGTACCGAGCAACGCTGCTGTAACTAATGGCCTTTCACTCCGATCAGTTCATTATGTGTGTGGTGGAAGTGTGTGTGAGTGTGTGAGTGAGTATGTGTCAGTGTGTGTAAGGCTTGGCCAGACAGCTGTTTCCCTAGTGTACCCACGCTGCCCACACTGGTGCCAGACTAAACGACAGGAACTGAGCGGGCGGAAAAACAAACAGCCCAAAAAGGAGAAAAATGAACTTTTCAAGTTGCTCTCTCTCTCTCTCTCTCTCCCTCCGTCTCCTTCTACACATTCAGTTTCTCTCTTTCTCCAAATCACTCTCTATCCTTGTATTTTCCCCTTGCTCTCTCCCACTCCCCTCAGCGTATCTCCCTCCCCTCACACAGAGCTGATATCAGTGATCAGAAGGCAGTGATATGATACGAGCACAGCATTAATACATCATTTATTACACCTGACTCAGGTCTTTATGATCACCCTGTAATAAACCTTTTATACTCGTTCACACACTTTGCTGCAGATTTGCGGTGACGACAAAATTCCATCTGCTTAATGTGCGTTCCAGAAGAGACGGCCATGCTGTGCTGTTGTTCTCCAGATAAGAGCAGAATGAGTGAACATGACGTCCTGTGATAACACTGCTGACCGCATGGAGAGAGTGGGATGTAGTCTACCGCAGATCTGCTCACGCCATTCTCACACACACACACACACACACACACTACATGGACAAAAATAACCACTGCACTCATCCATGAATGAGCAGGTTTTGGGGACGGTACCGGTTCATGAGTACCTCAGTGGTACCCTGACCAGTCTGGGAATTGAACGGTGACCTTCTGATCACACGGCGAACACTCTAACCGTTACACCACCAACTGCCTGCTTTGCAATAAGACGGTTGATGAAGTTTCCTTCCTGCTGGATACGCCACACTCAACTGTGAATGTTATTGTCATTTACCGTTCAGCACGGAAGCGTTTAGAACCAACAGCAACTCAGACACCAAGTGGAAGACCACGTAATGTCACAGACCACGGAAAATCAACAGCTAATGTCCACAGTGTGTAAAAGTGACCAGCGCTCTGCTGGTTCCACAGCTTAAGAGTTCCAGACTTCCACTGGCATTAATGTATGCACCAAAACAGTGTGGCAGAAGCTTGAAGGAACAGGTTTCCACGGCTGAGCAGCTGCATGCGAGCCTCATATCACTAATGCTGCGTTCACAACAAGAGCTACTACAGCTGTAAAATCACTGGAAGTACTTTCTGTTGACAAAAGAGATGAGCGTCAAAGTTTGGGCCACTAGAGCAACAAAAAAGTTATGATGCGTTTCAGCTGTAAATGACCGGCAACCAATGGGAACGCTCTTCACTTGTGAGGAACATACTCAGAAACTTTGGTTCCTACTGTACTTTTGTTCCAATCAAAACGAGGCGTGAAAAGCCTCAGAGATGGTTGCGAGAAAGCATAATTATTATTGCACAACATATGTTTCAAACTGACTAAACTACAAAACTTGATGTAATTTAGGTCATTCTGTTCTTGGATTAGCCTCTGCTTGGCCGGACCTGTTGTGTTTGAGTAGCTCGTATAGTTCTTTGGGCTGGGCAACAGCAACAACAGCACAGCTAGCGGTCGCACTTCAAGCGAGCGGCTCCTTTAAGATGGAACCCTTGAATGATGTCATGAGCGACTTGGGCAACAAGCTCATGAACGTACAAGCATGTGAACGAAGCATAAGTCCAGTACCGAGTGTGGGATGGAGTGGTGTAAAAGACTGTGGAGCAGTGGAAACATGCTGCATGGAGTGACCAATCACACTTCTCCATCAGACAGGCTAACGCCAGGAGAATATTAGCTGCCTGACTGCATTGTGCCAACTGTGAGGTTTGGGTTCTAGGCCCCTCACTTCCAGTAAATAACGCTGATAGGCTGCCTTCACACACACACACACACACAGCACGTTTTCCAGCCTACGCAGTGCTGGTTAGAGGCACAGCAGCAGACACACACACGTCTGTCTGATTGTTGCTTCACAAAAGACTGGTCTCACTTCAGTGAGTCTAATGTAAAGGAGCATTAACTCACACCCACAAACACTGCAAAGAAAAGAGGAAAGAAAGGTTTTCATTTTTACACAAAGGGCTGATAATGATCACGCTGCTCACAGTTACCACACACTAACTACAAGCTCGCACACAAACGATGACACAGCCGGGGGATTTTCCTTCCTGCACACGGACGAGAGGAAGGGGCTGCGCTCTGCGTCTGCTCTTGGTTACCGTCTCTATTTGTTCTTCAGGCTGCAGTCTAACACAGCAAAACTCGACACTGATGTGCGTCAAATATTCACCATCATGCTCCAATTAGCCTTCACATTACGATCGCTTGCTCATGAGTACCCCTGTGGTACCTTCTCCTGTCCATCTAACTCCTTAAACCATCACACTACCAACTGCCCCAAAGTACCAACTGTTGGACTAAACCCCCAACGACGGCTGTTGATGTTACTGTGGTGTTGGTGCTGGCTTGTTGGTGGCTTGGCTCGGTTGTATGTAAAGCGCTTTGTGGCAGTGTGTGTTGTAACGAGCGCCATATGAATAAAATTGAATTGAATTAAACTCGTGAGAATGTTGTATTGTTAGATATTGTGACGTGGGCTGGTGCTGTTTTAAACCTGCAGCTCTGTGTCGACTAGTTTGAGGCTTCTCTAAATGGAACTGTGTTGTGATCTCTTCTCACCTGGGCCTGTTGTGGTTAAAAACATCAATCTGCTTCTCTTTCAGTCTGGGGCTCGGCGGTCGCGGAGTTTACACACATCGCCGTTTCATACAGAGCCGCTCAAAACCAAAGCACATCCGCTTGCGTGTGCAGGAGGCTCTGCAACTTTCATATGTGGAGATTTCACGCAGCACAGTAGATCTTACATCAGAATCAGATTTATTGGTCTTGTAGGTCAGCACAATTTACAAACTTGGTTCCATGTCTCTAGCCAAATATAGACAATATAGGCATGAACTACTACGAGGTAGAATATACAACACTATACAATATACAATATACAATACACAACACACTTACCTACTGATTCATTTATATCAACCACAGTACACTCATATAGTAGGTAGTGTAACGGCGTGCAAGTTGTGTGAAATGTAAAGACTGTTCTCCAGAAAGGGGCATGGGCTGAAGTGTGTGTGAGTGTGTGTATACTGTATGTGTGTGTGTGTGTCGGCTCATCTTCCTGATGTGTCACAGTCAGCAGCAGGTCGGAAGGAAACATTTTACTGAGCATAATTCCAGTCTAGGAGGAATTGTGATGTATTTATAGAGTTTCTGTGTAACCATCACACACACACACACACACACACACACACACACCACGATTGTCTGCAGCTCTTTAACCTTTTTACAGCTTTATGACTAGTGTGTAAGAGGGCGAGCTGTTTCCCAACATTATTATCATCATTTTTATTATTTTTCAGGCAAGAAGATGAAGGATGAGGCTGAAGCTTCTCTCTCTCTCTCTCTCTCTCCTACACTTCAACTCTCTCTGTTACTTTATCAATCTCATTACTGGGTCAGGAGAAACTCCAGGGAGTTTAACAAATAGAGCAGGCCACTCTCTCCCTCCTTCTCCTTTCTCTTTCTGACTCTCTAGTTTTCATTGTCTCTCTCGCCCAAGTCCATTCCCCCAGATTCACTTCTCTCCGTCCACCACTTCCTCTTTTTCACAACGTCTTTTCCTGCTCTAAAGCAGTAGCTGCTTAAAGCGGGGTAAGAAAAGGAGAATTTGAGCGGTGGAGTGACTGGTTTGGGGAGTTTGTTTAACAGTTATCGAAGTGAAAAGTCAGGTTTATCTGTAGTGCTGGAGACGTCTCAGAGTCGGCCCTTCAGAGTCTTGGTCTGGTCTCGGTCTCGGTTTAGGTGGTCTTGCCTACAACTCTATCTATCAGGTAGTCACCAGAACCAGCTTTTGACTTTTCTTCTCAGGTTGAGTGTTTTATTAAGAGAATGCACAGAGAGATTGTGTTTACTAATATCAACACTAAAACTAGCAGCAGTTTTCCTGCCTCTCCAGTGCCGTTTAAGGTCTGGATCACGACCGACCGCCCAGAGGCTCACTCGGAGGCCTGACAATGGGGCAGCGACCTCGACGCCATTAATATTTCAGAGGATGAAAAGAAATAGGCTGAAATGTTTTGAGCTGCTTTATTTTTCACTGCCATTAATTATTCACCGCTCGTAGCACTTCAGCCAACTCTGGCCCGGCTCGCCGTTCCGCAGCTCTCTCTCTGGTAAAGCTCATTATCCTAACCTAGTTATATCACCTTACTCCTGCACGGTTTGATCAGGAGAGCTCAAGCACACTCAAAAAGATCCCGGCGATAAAGCTCTTCTCTTACAGCAGCGGCTCGGCCCAGTCTCGAGGCGACGCTCTGCAGGACGGCTGTGTAATTAAAGCGAGACGGTGGGCGCCCCACGCTGACCTCGCAGCTCGATTAATTATTCACATCTTTATTCTTTGCAGGCTGGTCTTCATCCAGATAAGTGTCAGATTTAAACACACAAACCCCAAACCTGTTACGTGTGATGCTGGGAGCAATATTCGTGTTATATTATTGATGGACAATGATTACAGCTCCACATCGTCACCGTCACGCCGAGAGAAACCTTACCACGAGGTCAAATGGAGTTTAAAGTGAGTGATAACTTCCGATAGCGAACGCAGCACAGCCAACAGCGCGCCACAACCACATGTGAGGCTGTGAAGGAGCAGCCGACTGGCCTCGCCCACAGAGCGGCGCTTGGGGACGGTACCTTGCTCATGAGTACCCCAGTGGTACCTAGCAGTGGTCCAGGATTTGAACCTGCAACCTTCCCATCACAGGGTGAACTCCTTAATGGTTACACTAAAAACAGCCCCAACTTTTGCAAGGTGAGTGCTGCCCCCTGCTGGCGCCTTCTCGATCCTCCATAAACAACACATCAAAGAGAAGTCCACTTTTATTATCCCTTTATTTTATTTGAACAATAATCATCAAACAGAAATGCGATTATGCCGAAGTTCAACCAGATAATCCGTAAATGGAAATAATACAAAGTTATTCCCTCATATGTTTAAAAAGGTGTCTTTGCTAAATGGCCATAACCTTTATTTTATTTTGTCTCTTCTTCTCGTCAGTGCAAACACAGTGTGTATGCTGTTTTTGGAAATATGTACATTTACATTTACAAAGTTCAAGATGTAGCATAGGCAAGGTGTCTCACTGATATCATCCCACCGCAGTGCGATGTTGGACTCTAACTTCATATGGAAAACTGGGAGCTTGTGGAGGAAGGAGTTCTGTTTGTAAAAAGAGACGTTGCTGCTGAAAAGGAAAAGAAGCTGCAGATAGAGAAGAGAGACATGGAGAAGATGAAAAAGAAAAGTTCCTAGAAACTGGTGTGAAAAGAACGTCTTCAGTTAAGACCACAGCTGATGTTCCACTCCACCGCACTCAAAACAGAATCGGCATAATAAACGTCCATACAGACAAAACCGTGTTACAAACAGAGATGCACCGATGCTGATACTTGGGTTTGGATCGACCCCCAGTACTGATCCGACACCAGTGTTTACTGAATAAGTTGTGTATTTCTCTGTGAGGAGGAGACTGAGGTTATTCTGTTCTGCGTAAAGAAATACTTGACTTAAATCCTTAAATTTATCTCACCCACATATCAGATCGGTGCATCTCTAATTTCCTTCACACGACAACATGATCGGGGTCGGCACTAACGTTAGCAAGTTTGATTCTTGATACCAGCGTTCTAGAGGATTCCCCAAAATCGCTCGGGGTTTGAGAAGCGTATAAAGGTGATGAGGAGGAATAACAGCATGTTACTGCAGAGACACTGTCCCTGAAATGAGGAAACACTTTGGATAAGAGCGTCTGCAAAACGCCGTTCATGTAAATAGTTCTGAATAAGAGTGGGATAAATGTTATGGTGATGAGATGAGCAGGTCGGACACAAAGTAAAATCCTCTTTCACAAATTCCCTGCTCCAGACCCGGACGTAAAGAACTCACTTCCAGATACAGTTACAGACGCGTACGCTCAGAAAAGATCAGTTTTACGTTGGACCATTTAATCACCTGTGAATCTGTTTGTGAGTAAAGACGGACACTGATCTACAATCACCAGCTGCTCATGTGATAAACCTGACTCTGGCTCATTCAGTTCGTCATCAGTTCATTACTGAGTTCAGTAGAAACCCAGAGCTGACAGACAGCAACAATCCTGCGTTGTGTAGCGTCACTAAACACACCGCCGTCTGGGTTTATAGACACAATTAAGATGCTAATCTATCCTGTAGCTTCAGTCCTCACTGGGAAAATAAATCTCCCAGTAACATGTAAATCATATAAAAATCTCCACCGACTTTCATTTGTACATATAACATTTATTTATATAGTGTCAATTTAATAACAACAACAATAACCTTGATTTAAGCCAAACAATGCTGTGGTCTTCTCTTCCTACTGGAGAGTTTTTAATGTTGGGGCAGATCGGGGTCTTCAGTTAAAAACACGCTGCCCCTGGTGTAAAACTGCAGTAATCCACCGCACGTGGAAATGATGGCAAATTATGATTTTATAGTTTCCCAGACAATGATTAAGCCCATGTCTACACTACCTTTAATTTCAGTTGTGAATCTCCATTATATATGCAATTTAGTCCAAGGCTAGGCTCAATCCATGTTCAAGAAACCTGCCCTAAAAGTTGAAATGTTCAAATGTATCTCAAAACTGCAAACGTAGAAAATCAGTTTAGCAAACTCAGTCACAACGAAATATTCAACGTTTTAACTCAATCACAAATGAAATGTTCTTAAAAACGCTTTGCTCCTCGTTTGCCAACGGCCGGTAAAAACGCTTAAATCAGCACATGATGTGGCCTCAGTGGTTTCATTCTCATTTCAAATAATCCAGATGAAAATGACGGACAGAGCCAGTCACCACATCACCGTGGTCACTACCTTTACACGGCATTAGACGGCCAGCGTGGCTCGGGGCAGCAACATCTGCTTTTGCATCTTCATTAATCTGCGAGGCCTTGGTGCGGTCGAGGTTGGTGCAGCAGAGTGACGAGTGCAGAATCAGGGTTATTACGGGATGAAGGCTCTTATTAGACATCAGGAATATTGCACAGACACCGTGATGCAGTTGCCACGTCAACCACGCTGCTCTCATGCTTCCTGTTAGGCTTCGTCCAAAATTCATGAAGACCGCGGAACGTTCCTCTCAACCATAACAGCTCCGTTTGGCTCTCTCTCCTCCTCCTGTCTGTATGAGGAAGTGACTGCAGAGTGAAAGTTTGCAGGAAACACAGGGCGACGCCGCAGACGTGACGTTCCCTCCACAAGCTCCGGGGAAATGCAGTAAAACTCCGCTGAAGGACACGACGTTCCACACGCTGCACGCCTCCGCATGTGGACATCGCGTCCCTCCTGCCCTTAGAGACGTGAACTACAACACCGTCGCCTCCTCCATGGCGTTCACCCACCTGCACAGGTGAGACACAAGGAGGAGGGACGTTACTATAGCAACCTGATGAACACACACACACTGGGACATTTAGAGAGAGAAAGACAGAG
>JAVGVS010000237.1:537315-688630 GCA_032718565.1 Distichodus sexfasciatus | reverse complement strand
TCACATTTATAGAGCACATTATCATACACCTGGATCATTCAATGTGCTTTACAGAAACAAGATAAAATTGGTTAAAAATTAAAAGTAAAGATAAAAAGAAAAAGCAATGAGAAAACGAGTAAAAATAAAGATAAAACCGAAATAAAACGATTAAAAGTGCTATTAAAATATTTAAAAATCAGACACAGTTAAGATATTAACCGAAATTTTAAATATTCCAATAAGCTCAGCCTAAATGATGCTTCAGACTGCAGCTTAAGCGGGAAAAACAAACACTGCAATATAAATTTTTACAAAAATGAAGGTAACGAACGAACGACGCAAGATCACTGTAAAATGATCCGTCAGAAAAACAGATTCTCGGTGCTCCCTTTTCGCGTGATGTGGGCTCGTGCAAGTGGAACTTCTGACAGCTCTTATAATAGTGACCAATGGCACCAACAAGGAACTCATTATATGAGGTTAGTCACCATGTAGCACAATAATGAAAGAACTCCTCATGCAGCCAGCAGCCGTCGCGGAGAGGGACACCGTTTGGCCGCGGTCGTACAATTCAGGCGTGCCAAAGTAATATCCCCTCCAAATCCGCACAGATGGGTAGGTCTACAATGTGTGTGCTTGGTGTGTTATACATAAAAAAAAAAAAAGATCTAGATCTAGAAGAAGTTATTTTTAGACAGGAGTTTCCTCATCGGGTGGAGGTGCGCTGGATGCTGGATGTTTAGACTGCAAAAGAAGCCAAGCAAGACAGATCTTAGATCGGCAGTGAGCCGGCCCTATTGAAATCCTTCACACCGACCGTAGTGAGCGTTGCTGACGAGTCCCACAGCTCATTAACGTTGCTAAGCACCATAACGGAGTTGCTGACTTGCATCCCCGCAACACTAATTAGCCAGAAATATAGCGTATCCCATTCACGGCGTAAAAAGAAAACGAGAGAGATCGACACAGCACACGCGTATCTTTCTCATCGTCACAACAGAGACACCTTCATAAATCCACGCACGAGCTAATTTCCTTTTCAACCATGCGCCGACTGGAGATTAGGGGGAAAGCGAGCCTTCTTTGCTTCCTACATTTCCACAAAGATCTGCGTCCTTGTAATTTCCCCTTGGCGGCAAACACGCTTCGCGCAATGCGGGTAAAAAAAAAAAAAAAAAAAGCGTAGAGATGGACGATAGGGGGAAGAGAAAGAAGGGGAGGTTCACGCCTCTGCATCTCACTGTCTGCCTTTCATAAACACGCAGCGGTCAGCCAGCCGGCCTTGCTCCATCGCTCCCGACTTCCAACCGTTCCAGCTACTCGCAGTACATTACTTTCTCAGGTGTTCATCCACCAAGCAGTGGGACGCCTGGCTCTGACCTCGGCCACTCACTTAGAGCATCGTTTTCCCTGTTCCAGTCCAGGAAAGCCATTTCGTACACCGTCCAGGCTTTCGTACATCTGTCTTCCGCAGAAAACAGAGCTGTAGTGCTGTCGAATTCTGCTTTTGTACGCTATTAATTACACTCTCCCAAGCTATATTTTTTAGTAAGTTGTTAAAATTTACCTTTTGTTTAATAAGATTTGACATTATTGCCTGCTGTAAGAGCTATTACTCTATAAACAGCTGTCTTCTATATCCAACTTCTTCAATTTTCAGCCAGACCCCTTCCTGCTCTTTCAGTTTGTACCAGAAGAATAATGTTAAAGTTAAGCCTTCTTAAAATAAACAAATTCACACAAAAACCAATAAATATTACAACAGCGGTTTAGAACATTAAGGCTATTGTCTTTATTTCATTCAGCCCTTGCAACGCTCAGCAATCGTAAACCTACTTTTCCAGCTGCGCGTGAGGCATCCTGACAAGTCGTCGCCAGAGAGGATATTGTAAGTTGTCCTTAAGGAATCGATGAGAAATCAATGGAGGCCACAGCTGCTGACCTGTGATGACGGGACCACCATTTTATAAGCGGTGGCGCTGGCAGGTGGCAGTCAGATTGGGCCGTATTTCACTGGAACACAAAGGCCAGCGCTGGATAATTAAGGCTTCACATCACACCGAAGCATTTGGGACCTAAATGAGGGGGTGGTACAATACTTATAACGACCTGACCTGCTGGATTATCAGTCTGAGGCAAAAGTGTGTGTACAGTGTACAAACAGTCCGCTGAAAGGTCAGCCCTAACGGTCAACAGTTACTATAGCAACAGGAAATAGCTGCTGCTGATCGATATAATAAAGGATATTTTCAGAGAATGAAACGTGACCCGATCTGCCGTAATGAGTTGGAAGTCGGCGTTCTATTTATTTAGATACGGGCCGATTATATTGAAAAACATCAAAAATATAAGTTTCATCATGGAAATAATTGTGAAAATGTACTTAAATGGCTATTTAAGTTGAGTTGCAGCTCTCAAATCTTACAAAAGAATGTCCAAAATAAATGCTGTTTTCGCTTTATTTGATAAGTATTTAATAAATATTTTGAAATAATTAAAGCTTCAGTCTGATTTATTTTCCTAAGTATCTAAATGCCTGTAGTAAAATTTTGTTGTTGAATACTGGGTGCATCTCTTTGGATGCTATGGATTGTTAAAGATATCAACAAAAAACTGACGAAAAACTTTAAATGCAATTTTCTCGTTTTTTCAGTTGGAAAATGGTGCTGCGATACCATACTTCAAACGATTGTAAGTGACAACCGATTAAGATATAGCTTTGACCAAGATATCATTTTAAAGCTTATTTTCTCGTCTTTGGGTCACTGTGACTCATTGTGCCAGATCAGGTCACAAATGTTAAGTTGAGAAATTTCATTGACAGAATTATTATTAGTAATAATATTACTGTTTTCATTTAGTATTATTTTCTTTACATTAAAAGCACATTAAAGAATTTGGACGCCTTATTACAATATTATAATGTAGCACTACAAAACTAATTATGTGCAGTAATATGCTATCTTACATTACTTGTGAGTAAATAAGAAATGACATTATAATGGCTGAACTGCATGGTCAGAAACCAGTCAAAAGCAAGAGAAATCTTTCGTGAGTCTTAACCCAAACTGTGCATCGCTACAAAGTAGAGGTTGACTGACCGATATATCAGGCCGACATTTAGCATTTTTTATGATATCGGCGTTGGCCGATATCCGAGTTTAGTGCGCTGATATTCAGGCATCTCTGCGGTCAGCCGATATATTAGGCCAACATGTAGCATTTTTACGATATCGACGTCGGCTGATATCCAAGTTTAGTACGCCGATATTCAGGCATCTCTGCGGTCAGCCGATATATCGGGCCGACATTTAGCATTTTTTACGATAACGGCGTCGGCCGATATCCGAGTTTAGTACGCCGATATTCAGGCATCTGTGGACAGCCCAGTTTTGCTGCAGTACACGTGATCCATGCTGCCGCCTCTGCAGGACCCCAGCCAGAAGTTTTGCACTCTCCTTTGGATTATTTGCACTCTCCTTTTTGTATTGTTGTTTACAATTTTATCTTCCCTCAGGAATAGTTTGTAACTTGAAAACTTTTTGTTTACAAATTAGTTCAAATGTTATATATTTATTTATTGTTTAGACATTTACAGTTTTATTTATGTTTATATTTATGTTTAGTCAGTGTTAAATAAATGTTAAGTTGAGAAATTCTGTGTATCCTTTGTTATTATTAGCGTGATATTTTACTACACAAACAGAGGGGAAATGTCTAATTATTGGCCAAAAAAAATATCGGCAGCGTATATCGGCCATCGGCTGACTTCTAAATATCGGCGTCGGCTTTAGAAAAACCCGTATCGGTCGACCTCTACTACAAAGCAATCATGTCCCTATGAACTGCAAGCAAAACGTGAATTTGCGGCTAAACTTGTGCTACAAAAACAACCGGCTGCCGGCAGGGGAGCGGTGGTCAAGCCGCGGATGCGTGTGTGAAAAGCGTAAAAACCATGTCTCCGAATTACACCAATTGACGGAAATAAACACCGCTCGGTATCCCTCCGGGCGATCTCATTCTCAGCAATAAGATTAGATATACCAGCCTCTACTGACTTAGCGCTACGGCGTGTGTAAGCAGTCTGCGGTAACAGGATTACAGTACGGGCGCTGAGAGAGTCTGCCGTGCTCTCTCGGCTCGTAAGCCTGGTCTGCATGGAAACGTGGGGAAATCCCCAGTGCCACCACTGCCAAATGAGAAAAGGTGGAAAAACCTTGGCTTCTCTGCAACTGGTTTTAAAGTGCATGAGTTAACTCGTTGAAGTCTGCTAGACACGGTGGTGGGGAAAAAAACGTTTTCCATTTCAGATTTTTAAAAAAATCATCTGCAAGGTCACCAGTAGAGCTGAAACGATTATTCGAATAACTCGAATAATTCGATTACAAAAAATGGTCAAGGCAGGTTTTCTAGAATCGAAGCTTCGTTTAAGTCATTTAAATGGCTACAGCATGTGCCGCTTGTGTTTCACACAGACGCTTATTAATGACACATTAATGGGTACAGCCATTTATTATGATTTTCCCATCTATTTTTTTTCATAGTTCATTCCGCAACGCGCTGAACCCTTTGTGACGCGGCTCCGAACCGTGCGCAGGGGAATGTGGGAAATGCAGTTCTCTTCCAGAAAGGCCAAAAGCAACTCATTTTATTGGCCAAATTGCTTCAAAATGACCCTTGAACTTCATGTTTCTTCATTTTCAATTGAGTACAACAACATAAAGCGTATATGACTAACTTCTACTCACACTAGAATAAGCCTAATAACAAATATATTGCCATTTTCATTTACATTTTTTTATCCGATTACTCGATTAATCGATAAAATAATCGATAGATTACTCGATTACAAAAATAGTCGTTTGTTGCAGTCCTAGTCACCAGTGTTTGGAGGCAAAGAAATCACAGCATGAATTCAGCAAGTCAATATGCACAGCAACTTGCCCCTATACACAGACGTGCTTACTGATGTGGTTTCACATAAATGCAAAAATCATCTTCACAGTATAAGTAGGCGTGACGCAAGATGGGACGGCCCAGGGAACAATAGCAGTGTTAGCATGGTAGTCTGGTGTGTCAAAAAACGCATTGGAACATGCTTTGGACACTCGACCCATTCGTAAGCTTGCTGCCAGTTCTGCTTTTAATACTGAAATATGCCGGAGCTCAAAAAATAGTTTTTTTGCTGCTATAGCTAGAATACGAGCGTCCTTTATTTGGAACATGAGTTGAGTTGGGGTTGAGTCTTAGGGTGCTTTCACACCTTAGTACGCTTGCTCCGGTCCGAATCCGTTGATCATTTTGTAAACTTGTAGCATTTTCTCCTTGGTTCAGTTTGTTTTCACACGGGGGAAAAAATCCAAGCGTACCGAAATGTGTCACTTTAAATCACGCGAGAACGTCCTCTCCGCTTATCGGTCAGATGCGTTTGCCGCGCGAACAAAAATGTCAATACAGGAAAAAGATTCTGCGTTGACCGTTTCAAGATGGAGAACCTACGTGGACTGGCTGTCGCCCTGGTGATTACTTTCTACATCTTGTGCGTTCGCCGCTTCAGACGAATTCTTGCGTTTGAAAATCAGGCGCGGTTACGGCTGGAAAACAGCGTATTAACGCACTGCATTCGCCGAAGGCACATATCGGGAAAATACAGGAGGTGGCGCGCATTAATAAGGAGGAACAGTGATATGCTCGTCATGCGAAATGTTTCCCGAAGGTCCAGCAGGTATGGATATCACGTGATTCGCAGCCTTTGGTCCTGTTTTGGTTCGGTATGCTTTCTCACCAGGAGGTGAGAGCGCACCAGAGTTGGCTAACCGATTCGGACCGAGACCACCTCTTTTTTTGGGGGTCTCAGTGCAGTTGTTTTGGTCCGATTACCATGTTCACACCAGACCAAACCAACCGCACCAAGAGGGGAAACGAACTCGAGTTCGATTGAAGCCGACTAAAGCCTGTAGGTGCGAAAGCACCCCTAAAGGTCAACCTCTACACCACACCCCATCTTGACTTTTTTGAGGTACTCAATCGGCAGGGAAAATTTCTATTTAGCCAGAAATGGCTCGGCTCCTGAAAGTGAGGAAAGCATTTTTCCGAGCTGCACTGAATGCGAATGAGATGGGATTTTATGAAAAATGATCATGGCTTCATAGAGGTCAGGGCTCTACAAAATATATCTACGAATAACAAACCGAGTAGTCGCCATGGCTAAACTGATATCGTAGCTTATGCTAAAAAATTCATAAGAGGAACAATTTCAGACATTGCCATAGATTGATTGCTACTTTGCTGTACGAAAGGACGTCTGCCGTCATCAATCATTCTTCATTTAGTCATTCCGCCAACGAGTGGTTATTACCAAAATAACATAAGCCAGTCTCTCAAACTTCAACTTATAGCACAATGTGTGTCATGACGATGTAATTATTTAGCTCACAGAGAATTCCTTATTTGTCATCCAGAGATTACAGCGAGAGACATGCTGTTCTTCTAACCCTACTACACGTCACAAACCCATTCAAGAAAGAAAACTGTAATATCCATGTCAAAAAGGAGCATTCGCGCGTCGCTGCGGCCCCATGGGAGATGGGGCGGACTGCTTATGGCGCTCCTGTCTGAGAGTGTTTGGTATTCAGCCAGACTGCACTGACGGCGGAGGGGTGACACCTGGTCAAGTGGCTGCGTCTGATGATTTAATTAAGGTCAGACTCTGAGACACTGGCTGTCTGGGGGGATTCGGTTAGACAATATCACGGCCATCAAATTTTCGATTTCGTTCACAGTCAACAACCTAAGGCGTGTCACCGATAGGTTTAAAAAATGGTTTAAGATGGACAGTTTTTAGGCTATTTTTGAAATTATACTACAATTTGAAGCCCTTTTTTCCCAAAAATGAATATTATTAGGTCTGAAGTGAGCAGTCATGTGACGACTAAAGCAGCGGTTTATACCAGTCTCTGTTTCTAAGCCAGCATTAGGTTTCTATCAATCGTTTATACTTCAGTTATTTTTCCTCCATATTTTTTCTAACGGTTTTATTTGCCACAGTTTTCGTATTTTTAGAGCCGTGAAAAATAACCTACATTTAATTCCGAAATCTCACACAAAACTAACAATCTGTCATCGCTTTCACACACACCCATCCACACTGACGTGAACGATCACCCTCCCTCCACAGCTGGCCAAAAGCCCTGGTCTGAGCTCAAATAGCCAACTCCTGGGGAAAGGCGATAGCTGACAGTGGGAAGTAATCTGCTCTATTGATCAGCCTGTCAGCCCGTGACATCAGTCCAAAAAAAAAAAAAACCCAGAAACACACGGGAACGTCCATTAACCCTTCGTTGTGACAGCATGTACGATCCTTATAGCACATAAAAGGGGCTAGAATTGCTACAGCCAACTAATAGCACCACATTTTCAGCTATAACGTCAATCACCCTCTCCAGCCTCACCGCAAAAGCTTTTGAAACGTAATAAAGGTCAGCACCCTCACCTGTGAGAAGAGCTGGCATGGGACTGGGCCTTGGCATCTCTACAGTAGGTTCGGAGATCAAAGCTGTCACAGCAGTGGTCGTGCAGACGGAGGATATTGCGTTATCATCTGAAGGAGAGAAGGAAAAAGTGTTACACCACTACACTCGAAATATTTCGGATGGACAGTGCGAGACAGCAGTCCTTAATACCATTGCTTTGACGGTCAGCAAACTTTAACCCTCATAAATACTGGTCAGCAAACCATACTCAAGGCTGAAGTCTCTCAAATATAATGGTCAGGAAAACGCCCAAATCCTATACACTTGATACTGGTCAGGGAAACGGAAGTGTCACTTGCTTTATTGGTCAGTGAGCTTTTGCTCTTGCAAGCCCTCTGACATTGTTGGTCAGCAAACCTGAGCTCACAAATGGAATGGTGAATGTTGGTGAGGAAATCATAAATCTCCCAAATGCTATCCCCTTTTTGGTTGGTCAGGATATTGCGAGTCTCGCAAACGCTATGGCGTTTGGCACATCTTCCCTTTTGCAAGTGCACTCTGACTAGGGCTGGGTATCGTTGCTGATTTCCTGAACCGATTCGATTCCGATTCACAAGGTCATGATCCGAATCCATTCTCGATTCGATATCGATTTATTTAGAGATTTCTTTGCGTCAATACTAGTTTTTGCTTGGTTATAAAATAACTTGTTTTAAGACTGAAGTGTTGCCAAACATCGGCCTTTAGGCCAGACAGCGTTTTGAGCCGAGCAGCTTCAGCCGTGGCTCTATTTGGTTTCGGTTTCGCCGGTCTCCCGTTTTTATAGCTCGGTATTGCGCGGTCGCGAGAAGTAGTGCATAGCCGCAGAAAAAGATCGATCCGCAAATTTTTGAATCGATATCGTATTTTTCGAACGAGAATCGATATTGATCGGTGAATCGATTTTTTTTTAACCCAGCCCTAACTCTCACAATGGCAGAATTATGAAATGTAATAACACAGAATTAGGGGAAAAAAACGTCCAGGGAGAAGGACCCAGGAGCACCCTCCGAAATACAGGAGGCTGCAAAATGAATTTGACCGCCAACCTACGAGCGCGTGCAGAACATTGAATATTTATCATGAGCCCTGATATTGGGGAAGAGATTCTTCAGCGGTGGCAGGTCCCAGAGGCATGGAACCCAACACTGTGTAATAGAAGAAGAGCAATATGGCTGTCATCAACTGCCTTGGGGACATGGTTAATTAATTACCCGTTAGCCCCCTCAAACCGGGTCGTTCTTCAGAAGCTTTCCATATTCTCGCCGGCGCGTCTTGACTTGTCGTCTTCGAGGCGGTGGTTATCGTCAAAAGATAGCGATCTGATTTTTTTTTTTACGTTTTCAGAGCTTATAATTAGACGCGTTACGTAGCAGTACCGAGAACAAAGAACAAAGTAAATAGATACTATTATGTGATCCGCTCAGAAGGCGACAGCCCATCTGTCTATATCTCATGTCATTCCCTCAGGCACGACGTATCACAGGAGCTTTTTCTGGACGGCTCACGCTTAGTGTGTGGCTGTCTGAGAAAAGCATTCGTATCGAGGTGGGGGGGGGAGGGAGTTCTGCAGGTTTTGTGGTGAAATGAAGGCTAGTTCATTGAGACTTTTATCGATGGCGCTTTGCTGCTCCTAACGGCACACGTTTAAGCTCTGAATGCCTTGGTGCAGCGACCGATCGATTCCCTGCGATGGGAACATTAGCGATTCTCGAGTCAGGGGTATTAAACTCCAATCATTGTGTTCTATTGTTTGGCATGTCATATTGATTATCTCCTAAGTTTCACTGGCAAGAGTGAAATATTGGAGCTCTCCAAAGCCAACGGCACAAAAAAGCCCCTCGCTTTGCTTCTTTCTGAAGAATAAATGTGTAATTAAAATGTGCAAAAATTTGGAGAGATTTAAAAAGGTTGAGTAACTACGCAAACTAACAAGGCATAAAGAGGCTGTGGGATTTTATTATTCATGTTAAACCTTCCGAAAATAGACGTCTGTAGTTAGGGCTGCAACAAATGATTATTTTTGTAATCGAGTAATCTATCAATTATTTTATCGATTAATCCAGTAATCAGATTTTTTTTTTTTTTTAACAAAAACGACAATACATTTGTTATTAGGCTTATTCTAGTGTGAGTAGAAGTTGGACATATACGCTTTACGTTGTTGTGTTCAATTGAAAATGAAGAAACATGAAGTTCAAGGGTCATTTTGAACCAATTTGGCCAATAAAATGAGTTGCTTTTGGCCTTTCCGGAGGAGGACTGTATTTCCCACAATCCCCCGTGCACGCCTCGGAGCCACATCACAATAAAGGGTTCAGCGCGTTCCGGAACGAACTATGAAAAAAAAAAAATGGGAGAATCTCAATAAATGGCTGTATTGTGAGTGGAACGCTGGTTGGTTATTTATCAGCTAAAATATGCGTTTTGTCCGTAAAAAAGGGAACATTTTGACGGAAACGGAGCGTTTTAGCGAGTAATGGCACTTACGCGGGCGTTCGCGCGTTCACAAACACAGCGCACGTGTTTACATCAGAAAAAATGTCATTTATGCGTTTTTACGCATTTACTTCTGTTTTTGTGCACGGAATCTCTCAAAAATACGTTCACATACAGAGGGATCTATTCTCATTTTGATCGCGCCACTGAAAATACTGTGCGTCATTAATAAGCGTCTGTGTGAAACACAAGCGGCGCATGCTGTCGCGAGTGAAATGACAAACGAAGCTTCGATTCTGGAAAAATTGCCTCGACCATTTTTTGTAATCAAATTATTCGAGTTATTCGGACAATCGTTTCAGCTCTAGTCTGTAGTTACATCACACTGGGACACTCAGTAAAGATGAGGACCTTTAAGTGATAAAGATAAAGTCGGATTTCGGTTGCCGCTTGTGCGTCGGGGGGCAAGGGGCCAGTCCGAAGCGTCCGCCATTCCTGCGAGAAGCCTGTCAGCCAGGGATCTTTATGAAGAGGTCAAGGAGTACGCCGCGCGAGCGCCTCGCACATCACTACCTCCAGGCTGGATTGGCCTTTCAGACTGCCTGAAGCGGTCAGACCCTGACAGCGGCACTGTAACATGTTAATAAAGTTCTTCTGACCCCTGGGGGACAGACTTGGACAGGAAGAGCTTTTCAATTATTAATTCAGTCCACTCCAAATCCCCTCATTATTTTATAGTGCCTGCTTTAGCAGAACTCTCCCAGGGGAACCCGCTCGCGGACTCCTAAGTCCGGACTTCGATCTCACCACTTACCCGGGAAACGCTCGCTCCGTGACAAAGATAACTTTCTCGCCTAGGATTCAATCGATATTCCGATCCGCAAGTCACGTTCGTTGCCGGCTCTCTCGATCCGTCCGCCTCGTCAGCACATACAGATGCAAATCTGCCGAGGTTTAGCGGCCCCGTCCAACTTTCCCCCGCGTCTGAGGATTCTCGCCCCCTAATAAGCTTCTATACGTGCTAAGGGCTGGGATGAAAGCAAATTACACTTTGTCTTGGTGTAATTATGATCCTCCTGAGTGGATATTGTAATTAGATTTTCAGGCCTTATAATTATGGAAATTTGACAACACAGGGGTGAGGAATTGCCTTTTGTTGTCTCAGCAGCCTACACCAGGGCAACTTTCATGACCCGGTGCATTTTAATTGCAGACGCAATAATCAGAGCATGTTGTTGAAAACCTGGCGCAGGCTCAGGTCAGGAGGGATGCTGGAAGTGAGAGATAAGAAAAGGGACGCGTCACGTCATTTTAGACCTCGTATTTGTGAGCTATAATAGACGCCCATGCTTATTATTTGACTTGAGCTAATATCTGGGTAACCTTCTTCTTCTTGGCGCCACTTTCTTCATAGATAAAAACGTTCGCATTCAGCTCCAATTCTTATCCAGCACAAAAAAGCACTTCTGAGGGCTTTTCAGTAAACAAATGGATCACACAAGCGGTCACTGGTCATTCCTCGCAAACATTACACCCATCAAAATCCCAGCTTGGCTAGTACGTCAAACGGGTCGGCGCAGAAATATAAAATCTTGAACGTCTGGGCTCACACCAACGTGCTTTTTAATAACAGCGTCAACGCCCAATAACCTCAGGATTTCCCTATTTGTTTGATTTGAAAATCTCCTTCCCCTGTTGAGCTCCTTTATAGGATGCTGCTTGTAGGCACTATTCCCGCTATTCCTAAAAGGGACGCATTTCAATGGGAGTCTCTCCACGATGGCGCGCCCCCAGGGTGCAGAGGATACGCTCATGGTCACGGCAATGGCCCGTCATTGCTTTCCAAAGTGCAGCCTTTGTGCCAGCGCGGTACGGCCTCCGCCTCCCCCTCCCGCTCCCGCTGGCCCAGCCCTTACTAAAAATGTCAGCGAATATTGATTTGGCGGGGAGCGACAAAGGCTTAACTAAAAAGATAGGTCCCTTTGAGCTACCCAGATGAAAAGGTTCAACCTTTCTCCCCTACCCTGGCAGTCCGCAATGGTTGGGCTATCAATTTTTCATACGCGTCAGGCCACAGACTGCAGACAAATTGATAGGACGGAGTCTAAAGCGGGGCGCTACGGCGATAAGTTACAAATCCAATCAATTCCGAGGTCCGGCCAAATATTTTATTAAGGAACTGAAGACGGGCTGCGATCAACCATCATTTGACCCGGCTTTTGTAGTTAATAAATTAGGCGGCAGGCGCTTCTAGAATTCTTGCAAAACATTCAGCGCGTTTTGTTATTAGCTATAGATTCCGCATGTAGTTATTCTTACGTATTCTGTCGTAAAATTAACTGCTGGTTTAGAGCTTTGCTGTCCAAAGCATCCTGATGAATCAGGGTATAAAATGATCTTTACGTGAGTCACACTCTAATATGTAATCTGTAACGTACAGAAGCCACTTTAATTTGGCAAGAGTCAATTTACAATATTTTAAAACGGTTTTAATTACACAAACACACACCACAGATGGGGACGAAGAGAACGGGGGATTTTATAATGGTATATTCTATAAAACTGTTCAAATGAACTTGCGTATAATGGGTCTTGCTTGCTACTTTGACAATTACAAATATTAAAATAATGATGTGCAGCGTCTACCTAAGACTCGTACCCCTTTTCCACTGCTCTGGTTGCCGTGCCGGTTCCCAATTTTGGAACCAGTGCCGCGCTTTTCCACAGGAAAAAAAAATTGCTGTCGGTGCCTTTAAACAAGCTCCGAAAACCTCCGGCCCCCAAACTTTGCTGGTCTAGCAGCAAGAACCCATGACGTCACGAGAGGTGGGCGGAGTAATAGGTAGCTTTAGAAGAGAAAATGGCAGAGAGCCGAAGTCCGGTAACGTGGAGCGCGGAAGTAATGAAAGCTCTTCTAGCAATATGGACGTCCAGATTCAGCAGAAATTGGAAAGTGCACAAAGAAATAAGGCATATGAAGAAATAAGGGAAGAACTAAAAGTTGCAGGCTTCGTACGAACAAGCGTTCGTTTAGTGGGCGTGACCTGTGACGTATTATCATGAGGCTCCCGCTGAGCTCCCTGGTCAGAGTCCTGTCCAGACCAGGCTAAAGATGTCATCAACCAACATGTTGTAAGGAAGCGTTTCCTCACTATACAGTTAAAGAAATACACTTCATTTCAACCGTACATCACCAGATATTCATTAAACGGGGCGCAGGATTTCAAAGATAACAATGGGCCCTGTGCTTGTGTTTTGCATAAATGTCATTCAGTTACTCCCTCGAGGCAGAAAATTCATTAGAAATGAGCTGCAGAGAAAGGGGCCTTATCTTATTAATAGCTGCGTCACCACAGCGTTTGTCCTATGGCCGGTAATGGAACGTTACAATTTAATTTTGAGGCTCTGCGGAGCGTTCGTTCCTCGTTTCAATCACCTTTCGTCCCACATGAGAAGCATGTAAGTTAAAGAATTAATTTAATCATCCCTTAAAATCCCGAGCAGCAACTTCCAACAAGGAAACTTGGAAACTCAACGTTTAAAAACGAAAAGAAACTCTAAAAATCTTCGACAAACTGGAGGAAAGGGAAAACTCGACTTCACCTTCACATCCACACATGCAGTGTTCTCTTCATTGTGATGGTTTACAAGTGAGTGAAGGGCAAGCTAATGAGGGAAAGCGTGAGCAGAGTGATCGTGACAGTGCTGCTTCTGCTGGAACAGATTGAAGAAGCAATGGAGTCAGGTGGGAGTCAGGTAATGAATGGAGACAAATGGAACTGCCCGAGTCTGTATTGGTTTGGGAGGACGCGCTGTAGTGAAACTGGTAAACTACACAATCGAGAAAGCACCTGTTAGAAAAGCACTTAGCAATTTGGTGCTCTTTCTAGAAGATGGCCTGGAAACAGCCGTCTTCTAGCACTGTAGCACTTCATTCCTTGTGCTGTGCTCCAGAGTGTAAAGATTCGCCTCAATATTTCGTCAACATCTACCACACAAATTAAGTGAAAGTGAGTGATTATTTGTCATTGTGAACACACCACAGCACTGTACACAGTGCACCGCAACCAAACGTGACCTCTGCATTTAACCCATCCGTGAAGGAGCAGCGGGCAGCAGGGCTTGGGGACGGTACCTTGCTCATGAGTACCTCAGTGGTAACTTTACCGGCTCTGGATTGGAAACTGCACCCTTCTAATCACGGGGCGAACACCCTACAGTTACGCCACCAGCTGCCCAGATTAGAACATATTATTCAAATCTACCAATTAAAAACTGATATCACAAAAAATCTAATAACACAAAATGCCAAGGTCATGTATATCCTGAAAATTGCAGGCTCCTACTGAATTATAAACGATTAAATTCATTCATTAAATTAGCAAAACAGTCCTGAAACTCAGGTCTTGAGAATAATTTCTTTGGAAACTGAAGTAGCGGTTTCATAATCAAAATGTTGATGTACTTTTTAACAGTCACAAAAGTAGACAAAGCCACTAGAACTTATTTTATACATTAGGTCACGTTCACACCGCCATGCCGAAGTGACTCAAATCGGATTTTTTGCCTTAATGTGACACGCTCGACCAGCTCATGTACAGCTGATTCACAGTTTGTCGTCCTCCAGAGCAAAGTGCGATACATGTGTGAGCTAACACCTCCATTTTTAATGCCATGAGTCGTCCTACAGATATGACGTTTTTTGTTGTTGGTGAAGCAGTTGACCCGCGTAAAAACGTATCAATGTGCGCGTGCGTGACGTTTCGGAGGACCGATGCGTTCACATTACAGTCAGATACAAGTCACCTGTAGTTATGAATGTGAACCGTCAAGACGGACAAATCCGATCTGAGCAAAAAATCGGAATTGAATGATGTGGCTGGCGGTGTGAACATAGCCCGAGTGTCTATTAGTGAATTGCTCTCTAAATCTTGATCATAACCACCACTTCCACATGTTCCGAATTTGTCAAATGAATTGAAACTAAAGATACAATCTCAGCATCAGCCAAAGAATCACTACAGTGCAGCCAGCCCTGCTTTTGAATGTCATATGTCTGTTTAGATTAATCATACGCCAGACACTCCATCGACTGCACAATATGCTAATATGCATCTCCCAACCGCATTGATAAACACCAGCAAAGAGGGATAAAAAAACTGAACATTTACCCCAAAGCCAAGGAATCTTAGACTGGATCGTCTTAAACAGAGATTTAAAACGCCTTTAATACCCATTAACATTTAGATTAATATTAAAATAGCCTACTTTGCTTCACTGTGACCGTCACATTTGATCTGGCTAGGCTTTTAAGCATCTCTATGCATTCAGAAACCTTAAATTGGACAATCTGCCCATAAACACTGCAACATGGCGCTCATATCGTTCCTAAAATAATGAGCATATTTCCGGATACAATCTCTGCGCATCATCTGGTATGACAAAAATACTAGAGATGGGCCGATACCAATACCGATATTGTAAATTTGGATATCTGCCGATACCGATACAAATCCGATACAGTCCCAGTCTTTTTTTAAACATAAAATAATGCTTCAAAATGTCTGAATACATGACTGAGATTATTGTTATGCTTAAGGAAATGCTTGATAATTTCACACACATGTATATGCTAAATTATGTTCTCAAAAATTGTTCGTTTAGACATATAAATATTTCTTCTTTCTTATTGATTACACTAACATTATAAAATTGAAAAAAAACTGATCAATTGAAAATGAAATACTGAAGTTTGTCATTTTGAACCAATTTGGGTTATAAAATGAGCTGCCTTTGCAGAGAACTACATTTCCCACGATCGTCTGGGCGCGCCCCAGAGAATGACGCGTTGGGCGTGCGTTCCAGAATAAACGATGGAAAATCTAAATAAACGGCAGAATTGTTAGTAGAACACTGATTATTGTGATTATTTATCAGCTAAAATATGGTTTGTGTCTGTAATAAAGGCGACACTTTGACCGAACTGGAGCGTTTTAGCGAGTAACGGCGCTCATGCACGTGGTCATTAACACAGCGCGTGTGTTTACGTCACGAAAAATGTTTTTATGCGTTTGCTTCCATTTCAGTGCACGAACATCTCACAAATACTTTCACGTGCAGAGGGATCAGGTCTCGTCTTGGTCGCGCCACTGAAACGTTGTGTGTCACTATTAAGCCTCCGTGTGAAATACAAGCGGAGCTGCTCTAGTGAGTAAAATTAATTAAACCAAGCTTCGATTCTAGAAAAATTGCCTCGACCATTTTTGTAATGGAATTACTCGAGTTATTAGGACAATGGTTTCAGCTCTACTTTACCGCAGTGCCACTTCGAATGGAGTGTACACGTATTCACAGATCGGCTCCATAGAACGGCCCAATGCCGCCAATACCCGATCCAGCTGTTTGAGCCGTTATCGGACCGATACCGATCCACATATCGGATCGGCAACATCTCGAAAAAATACGCAAACAAAATGTGTTAAAACACTGCGGTACAAAATGAATTAGCTTCAAAATGTGCTTTTCATCAAAACTCATTAACTTTACCTCAATTTAGTAGTCAATGTTCTCTCTTCAATAATAATGACTGATCTAATTTTCTCCAAAGCTTCAAAGGCACAACGTGTCCCCAGGGGATTTCAAACCTTTCTGATGCTTCAGTGGTCTTTGTAATTTTTTCCCCCCAAATAGCAACTCGTGACAGGTGAGCATTAAAGACGTTTATTCTTTCTGACTAAAATAAAATTAAACGTTCATGAGCTGCGGTTTTGAATGCTATTCAAACAACTAGGGAGACGGTTCCCTTCTTCTTTGCAGCAGAACGTCTGGCAAATATCTCGCCGAAATATTCACAAATGTGGATCGGTCACATTTGAGCTTTTATTGGCACAGGAAATTTAGTTCCATCGCGTCCAAGGTACGTAACCAACTGGATCTATAAGATCCCGGACCGACAAATGCTGTAAAGGTTGTTAGTCCTTCAAGAACTTTTCCTTTCGTATTAGAACTAGGCACCAACAAACTGTGGAAGTTTCCGCAAAAAGGTCTAACACTGAAGATTTGGTCATGAAGCTCCAAGAACCGTGGTTTTTCAGTATCAGTCCACAGAGGAAAACAGCGAGAGCTAAACAAAGTCCAAGGTGGCATTTATCGGGTCAGGATACAGGAACATCACTTCTTATCCCAGAACTTAATATGCTTCATTATTAGTCTTTTATTAACATAATCCTTATGTGATGTAGAATATCCACATGGATTTGATCCATGACAAGCTGTCCTACAAATTTGAGTAAAAAATATCCACATCTGAGCACTTTCAGATTCCAAAGGAATATAAAGTGGCATGGGAGGTATCTTACAATTCCCAAATTATTACTTTTAATTCTTTTATGTAAATGTCAACAGTGACAGGATGAAATCCCCCAGAGAACTTTAATTAGATCGGGATCTGCGATTCTCCAATATATGGAAAATTTAAGCTGATCTAAGCTGGAAAAAAAATGACTCCAAAGTAATTGCATTACAAGAAAGAAATCTCTAAAGACACAGGATGAGTGAGATCTCCAGACCTCCATTTCACCATGACTTTATTGATTACAGAAAACTGTTAAAAGAATTGTATTGCAAGGTTTCATATGATTTAAAATGGATAACTTAGGCCGGCCGCTTCATTTCTATAATAAATTATTTGAAAAGCAGCAAATTAGGGATGCACTGATCCAACTCTGGGTATCGGCCGATGCCGAGTACCAGTTTTTACTTTGTATTTCTCTGTGAGGAGGAGACAGATTATTCTGTTATGCTTAAGGACATACTTGACTTACTGTTTTCCTAACAAAAAGAATGCAATAATTACACACCCATGTACTGTATGTATCGGATAAATTTTTATTGTTAAAATAGCATCTCAATAATTCTTTGCCTAAACTCAGTTGTGTAATTTTGTGACGGTCCCTAATCCTGCAGCGCTTAAACATTCAGCAACAAAGAAACTGCAAGCAAGAGCTCGGTATAATCACGTTATTTGCTTGTGGGGTTGTAGTGTGTTGCGTTGCTTGTTCTGCTTATTGTCATATCAATGTGTACAAATGAGTGCGAATTAGGAGTGCACGGTATAAAAGGTATGCGATATAAATTTGGTCAACGATAAGAGATTTTGATCATACCGGCATACCGCAGAAAGTTCCGCTGCTCGCCCGCGAAAATGACGTAATCGAGTCGCGTCAAATGCGCGACAACCACACCACGAGGCATTTTTTTCCGTGAAAATGGAGAGAGAGTGTACGGAAGGGCAGCTTGTTAAGAAGACCGGTGCAACGTCCGTAATCTGGACAGGGTTTGGATTTAGGGTCTTGGATACTAAGCAGAAAAACAATCTGCAAAATATGCTGGGCGATAGTAACTGCAAAGAGAGGTAACACGAGCAATCTGTTCTACCGTCTTAAAACGAAACACGCTGTTGAATATGAGAGAAGCCAAAGAATGCCATTACTTTTCCGGCCTGGGCCCGTATGTTTCGACAAGGGAACCGCTCCGTCTGCCGCTCGCCACGCCACGTCCACGCGACGGATTTGGCCAGAAACGTCCTTTTTATTTAATGGCAGAAATGATTAAAGATTCTTTATTTGCCACATGCTTAGTTATTGCATGCAAGTCATTGTAAATAAAAGTAAGAAATTTGAGAAAGTAAATAAATAAAGCTAAGAACTAAGTAAAAACATGAATGTAAAATATTTACATTTATATATGACATTTGAGTGAAAGCTAAATGATAAGGACATTGGGCCACTTTCACCTTGTGCAATTTCTTACGTTTGTTGGTCTAAAAAAAGTTAAGACATTTAAATAATATATTTTTACATGGCTGTAGAACTGAAGAAAACTCAATAAGCTACTGTTTTACACAAACAAGGAAAGAAGTGTTACTTTAAAGTAACAGTTATATTGAAATTTACAGATCCTATTATATACCACAATATATACCGTCTATCGCCTAGGGCTCAAAATGTACCACAATATGGTTTTTTTTTTGCCATATCGCACAGCCCTAGTGCGAATGTCGAAAAATAAACCACCTTTACCGCAGTAACACTTCTGATGCGTAATGAATTGTGGGTGAGCGCATACGCAAACATAGACCCACCCACAATTTACAGATCGGCTCCATAGATTGGCCCAACGCCGCCGGAACCCTAACCAGCTATCGGAGTCGTTATCGGACCGATATCAGATCTGCGTATCAAAACGGTGCATCCCTACAGCAGTTATTGTGTATTGGGATCCTACCGTGTGTAAAGCGTAAATAAAATCCATACCTTTCTTCAGATTTTCAACCGTTACGTCTCTCTATATAAAAATTTGTATCTATTTCCGTTTGAATTTGTGCACAGTGGACGGGAAGGGGAGACTGGAGTGGCTGAAACTAGCAAGTGAGAGAGTAAAAGGGAGAGAGGGAAAGAGAGAGTTACGGTGCTTGCAGCATAATCACACTGCCGCTTGGCAGCATTAAGGTTCATTTGTCCGCGTGCCAGTGACGGCTCCTGGAGCTCGGCGGCAGCGAGGGCCTGGATGGAGGTGGATCTCCGTCAGACGCCTGGCCTAATGACTCCTTAACTGCACTGGTAGAAATCAATGGCACGCTAAACAAATGGTGTTGTAGAGCATGATGTAGGCATTAGTTTTAATTTAATGAGAAGTCGTCGCACTGCGGCGGAGCTGGAATTGATCTTTCTAATTGCCCTTCAGAAGGGAGGGAGGGAGGAAAGCCAGCCTTGCGACCGCAGTAACTATCTCTGTAAATCTTTTTTGGCTACTTTTTTTTTTTTTCCAATTTACTTGCATTCTCACTGCTGGTAGAGAGGTGTAGAGGTAGAACTAGTACAGGCGCAAAATGGAGACAGGAAGGTCAGAGTGGGGGGGTTGGGGGAGGAAAGAGAGAGCATATTACGTAGCACTGTAGCACTGAACGGAAAAAGCTCGGAAGACGTGTTTTGGCGACGGGAAGAAGAGTAGATGGCGAGATGGAGGTATGAGGAGTGGGGAGAGGGAGTGGTATGACTGATAAAAGCTTTACACTATTAATATTTTGGCATGGAAGAACTGTGTGCGGTGCGATGGGGCTTGGAACGGAGAAACAGACGCCACTTCCGCCATTCTCTCACCTTCCAAAAAGCAATAATTCATATAAGAACCCAAGCTTTCAGATGTAAACTATTTTGAACGGGCAGGACTTACCCACAGCATAAATGTGCAGAAACGTGCCCCAAATATCTGCTTTTAGATCCATCTCTGGCTGCTGGATGTGCGCCCCATCATACCACATAACATTTAGCAGAATGCTGCTGTATGTTAGCTGAAATGATCGTGTTTAATTAGACGCGTTAATAGAGATCGATCGATATATATGGGTCAGCCGATATATTGGGCCGATATTTAGCATTTTTTACGATCTCGGCATCGGCCGATATCCGAGTTTAGTATGCGATATTCAGGCGTCTCTGCGGACAGCCCAGTTTCGCTGCGGTACATGTGATCCATGCTGCCGCCTTTGCAGGACCCCAGCCAGCAGTTTTGCACTCTCCTTTTTGTATTGTTGTTTACAATTTTATCTTCTCTCAGGAATAGTTTGTAACTTGAAAACTTTTTGTTTACAAATTATTAGTCAAGTTCAAATGTTATATATTTATTTATTGTTTAGACATTTACAGTTTTATTTATGTTTAGTCAGTGTTAAATAAATGTTAAATTGAGAAATTTCGTGTATCCTTTGTTATTATTAGTGTGATATTTTACTACTCAAACAGAGGGGAAATGTCTAATTATTGGCCAAAAAAATATCGGCAGCGTATATCGGCCATCGGCTGACCCTGACTTCTAAATATCGGCATTAGAAAAACCCATATCGGTCGACCTCTACGCGTTACGCAGCCTGAACCTTAGATTCACGACACCTACGCTACGTAGTTTAACACAAAGCAAAAAAAGAAACGCAGATCAAGTCCTATAATAAAGATCCTTCTAGATTCCTTTTTAAGCCCTCGTAATCAACACTTCTTAATATGTTGCCAGAAACAATCCGATAAACCGAACCAGAGGCCTGGAATTCCAGGTGACTCCAGAAGGACAGGACGGGGGTTGAAATAATCAGGTATGAGAACCTGAGGCAGTAAGATTGCCCCGTGCTGGTAGCTTTCTCCCCGCCTCGTCGTAATTACCCCAGCCAATTACACGCTGAGCGTAATCCTTTCACAAAGCTATGTGAAAACCTAACATTGCCAGATTAGAGTCTGACGGGCCGCGCCGCGGCAGTAACGCGTCGTGTCAGCCGATCAGACCGGCTCTGCCGTATCCTCCCACCGGGAGCACGCGGCTGAAGGGCTGAATTCAGAAAACGCCGGCGCGATGCCGACGAGCGAAGGAGATGATGGGCTGAACTTCGCCGCCCCCCTGGCCCCTGCCGCGCAAGACGTGTAAACAAATCAGTCTCCCCGCCGTCTACACTCCCTCCCTGGGACGCAGCAGACGCGTCACCGTGGCAGCTGCCAGAGGAACGAGAGCTCCCATCAGGAACCTGGCGAGGCAGTGTGAAAACGAAATAGGCAGCCTACGTTCTGCTTGATAGAAAGAGCTTGGATTCTGCGAGCGGACGTACAGCATCCGCCAATAAGCTTCTCATCTCTGTCCACGTTTCAAATTATTACCAATTTGACAGATTAAAGCAAAAAAGTTCACGTTTGAAGATGTGACAGAATGGCACCGTCTCGAGTGTGATACGGCTGGAGTTACACAAACAAGGGTTGCAAGTAGAAAACATCATATTGCAACATTTTTTCTGAAATATAAACCGCAGTTTTACTTTTGGTTACGTTGAGGGCACACATTTAGTTCATATCAGGTTGTTTGTTAAGCAGTACCGTACGGTGAGCACTGGAGTGTCTCCCTGCTCACAGCCAACCCTGGGCGTAGGGCGCGCACACACACAAACACTCTAAATCACACCTTATGGGGCCAATTTAGAGACACCAATCAACCTATAGTGCGTGCTTTTGGACTGTGGGAGGAAACCGAAGGAGGTTTTGGATGCAATTCTCGGTTTGACTTTGCTTTGGTTTAATTTGTATTTTTGCTTACTGTCCTGTTTTGGTTTTAGGTCAATTATTTGGGAGGTTATTGTGGTACCCTGTTTATGTCCAATGTGTCTTGCATGGGGTCAGCTGCTTCGGTTATGGTTTCGTTGTAGTTTGGACAAGTTCACTTTTCTGGTGGGCAAATTTATTCATTTGTTATTTCTTTTCTGTAAATTAAACCAACACTGTTTTCTTGCCAAACTGCCTGGCATGAAATACTGGGCAGACCTAGACTCAAAATCCTCTATAAGATCCTAAACAAGTTACCAGTGGTACACAGAGTGGAAACGTCCGAGCAGGAAAACAAACAAAAACAAATTGTGCAGAGAATTGGCCCTTCAAACCAGGAACTGTCCTTCACAGCACACAGTCTGTGCTGCTTTTGTGCACATCAATCTACCTTTGGATCTACTTTTTTTTTTTTTTTAAGTGCACCCCAAACAACAATTTTGCATAACAGGTAGTGCCAATCACACCCACAATCATGTGCCTTTGGTGCAGACCTTCACCTTTACATCTGGAGCGTCAAGAACTAGATTACGCTCAGTAGAAACTATGACAAGCCATCTGCTATTTGTGGAGCCCTAAGCAGATTTTGCTCCACAGCTCCGTTTCTTCACTTCAGAGCCTTCAGCTCCTCTCAAAGACCCAAATCCCTTTCAGTACCATAAATAACAGAGGCAACTTTCAGCACTTCTTAGGCAGCGGGATTTCACATCCCACCTGCGAGGACTTGGGTTTGCCGTGTGGCTCCTGTTGTTTCATCGACTGTATCAGTTTCGTCAGTCAGTAGCACAGCACTGAAGCCACTATGTTGACACTTGAGCGCGTACTTCTACAAATAAAAGTACTTTTCAAAGATATGAGCAGCAAATTTCAAACTTGCTGTTTTTAGGCCTGTCAAAGATCCCACCACACATTCTAACAATGACACTCTCAAATAGAAGCTCTCAAACTGTTTGCAATCGCAAAACTCAGCGCATTCAAATAAGCAAACTCAAATGTGGCGACAGCTAGGGCTGTAAACCGCTTTCCTTAAGCCTGTTTCTCACAATTTCATTTGAATGCAATCACCCAAAAGTACATCCACTCGTGAGAACGTCAAAAAATTTGCATGAGATCGAGCTGCAAACAGGGTGACGCAAGAGGGCTAAACTTGCAGTCGTGTTCACATGCCCAAATTTTCGTCTTGTGGCCCGGCAACATAAGGGGATTTTAGTAAATAGACAAACCGTCACCCATCCTTGCGATGCAACCCTCTCTATCTCCCTCCCTTCCCTTCGTGCTTTTAAATGTTCAAAAAACATCCATTTCTAGACTCTTGATTCTGCCCGTCTAGTCTTTCACTCCACCCCTCTGTCATCTAACTCTCTTATTTTCTCTCAATTTCTGAAATGATAAAAACATGGTGGTCTGTCTTTAAGAAAAAGACACAAATGGTGCTTTTACACTGCCCAAACCTAGCACTGAGCAATCACATAAGTTCAGAACCACAAAGAGCTCTTGTTTGAGAACCAGAAACAAGCTGCAACAGTGCCAGCAATTACGAGCAGAATTCTTTCTACCTACAATCAATAAACATGGTGCACTAAAAATGACATTCTTGGTGTCCATTAGGATGGCAGAGTTTCAAACCAACTTATTTGATGGGACTCCACTGGATTGGGATAAAAATATTGAGCAAATTTAAAAAACTATAAAAAGTATAATTTTTACTCTCTGGGCGTTTTCCAGTGTTGGAGGAAGTACTGGCTCTCAGTACTTAAGTAAAAGTACAATTAACCAGCAAAAAATATACTTAAGTAAAAGTAAAACCACTACATCATCAACCCTACTTAAGTAAAAGTAAGAAGTACTTACTTTTAAATGTACTTAAAGTACTAAAAGTAAAAGTACTTGTGCAATAGGTCTATTTCAATAATTCAATAATAATATATCAGTCATCACATCAGTCATTTAAGTGACATCACTGAATATAGAGCTAGACAAGCTGGGACGAAACAGGACAACTTACTCATTAAAAAAAAAGGCCAATTGTCACAGGACATCGGGTAACGTATCTGTTCATAAACCGCTGCTAAGTGAACTAGCAGGTCATTACCTTGCATGGCAGCTAACATTATTGTCGATGGTGAACCTTATCATTTATCCCAGACAAGTGCTTCTAGTTCAAGATAGCAAAACCTTTTACACGTCACTCATATTGATGAATGAAAACTGTTGCAAAGCATCTCAATGTTGCGACCCCCTGGTAAGCGACTTCATGTAAAATAACCTAGCAATCTGCTGGGTTTAAACCTCCAAGACAGCCACATAACCTAGGGAACTTCAGCAAAAAAAAGTGACAGAGCCAAATAAAATGTAACGGAATGCATTTTAGAAATGTAGTGGAGTAGAAAGTATAGATAATAGCTGCAAAATGTAGTGAAGTAAAAGCATTCATTATTGCTTCTACTTAAGTAAAGTATAGATACGTGAAAATGTACTTAAGTACAGTAACAAAGTATTTGTACTTAGTTACATTCCACCACTGGTGTTTTCTAATCTCTACCTACAAATCTACTCACCTAGATACTTGTGTCCGACTAGATCCATACCCCAAAGTTAGTCAACCAGAGCCAAACAGTCACCACCAAAGGTCAGTCATTATCAAGGTTCAAGGAATTTGCGACCTTAAGAGAATTATGAGTGGTACACAATGAAATGTGGATTGTCAGCAAATAATTGCACCTTTCCCCAACCTTGACCTCTTTCTTTTTGCCTCTCACCACAACATCATTAGGCTCTTGTGAGTTCCGTGCCAGGAAAAAAAAAATCCCTCAATCCTCTACTCAACAACAGATAACCGCACCTCCCCCTCTTTTTCTTTCTCCCGAGCTTTTGTTTGACTGTGAAAAGTACCTGCTCTGCCAAGAAATAATTAGCTGTATTATGTCTTCAGGTCCGTATGTTTGCAGACCCTGGAGTTGTGCTGCTTGACAGAGGCCACACGTCTTTCTGGCCGCCTCATTAGAATCTCACCACTTGTCAACTACATCTCCAAAATACAAACTACACACACCATCACACCAGATGTAACTGGTCGTTAGCAGATAGCTGGGTTTTCTCATTAGATTTAAAATCTTAATGCCTCACTAAAATATCACAGTGGTCCACCGCCTCCTTACCTACCACTAGTGATCAAACTGTGCGTCACTTCTCGTCCTGTCCTGTCAGCGCACCTTTCTTCCTTCAAACATGCTGTAAAAATGCCTGTCTTCGAGGACCAGCTAGAGGGATAACCATCAACGTACTTGTCAATACAAAGTGTCTCTCCCGTAATCGGTATGTACTTTAAGTATTACTTTAGTATGAATCACTTTTAAATAAATAAGGTAATGTTAATTTATCACGCTTTGAAACTCAAACTAGATGTTAAAGAAACATCATGGAACTTGCATTTTTGCATAAAGCAAGGAAAATTATGAAGCACACATTTGTTTAGCAAATGAGAGCAATTATTTTATTACACATTTACTGGTTAAGGCTTATTCCTTTACATTAAGAATAGAGTCACCATCGTGTTACATCTTTTGTAGGGCAGCAACAAATGACTTTTTGTAATCGAGTAATCTATCGATTATTTTATTGATTAATCGAGTAATCGGATTAAAAAAATGTAAATAAAAATGACAATACATTTGTTATTAGGCTTATTGGAGTGTGAGTAGAAGTTAGTCATAGACGCTTTATGTTGTATTCAATTGAAAATGAAGAAACATGAAGTTCAAGGGTCATTTTGAAGCAATTTGGCCAATAAAATGAGTTGCTTTTGGCCATTCTGGAAGAGAACTGCATTTCCCACAATCCCCTGCGCACGCCCCGGAGCCGCGTCACAATAAAGGGTTTAGCGCGTTCCGGAATAGATGGGAAAATCTTAATAAATGGCTGTATTGTGAGTGGAACGCTGGTTGTTGTGGTTATTTATCAGCTAAAATATGCGTTTCGTCTGCGATAAAGGGGATGTTTTGACGGAAACGGAGCGTTTTAGCGAGTAATGGTGCTTACAAACAGCGTGCGTGTTTACATCGCAAAAAAAATTTTTTTTTTCATTTTTATGCATTTACTTGTTTTTGCGCACAGAATATCTCACAAATACGTTCACATACAGAGGGATCTATTCTCGCCTTGATCGCGCCACTGAAAATTTTGTGCGTCATTAATAAGCGTCTGTGTGAAACACAAGCGGCGCATGTTGTGTTCGATTTAAATGACTTAAACGAAGCTTCGATTCTAGAAAAATTGCCTCGACCATTTTTTGTAATCGAATTATTCGAGTTACTCGAATAATCGTTTCAGCTCCTATTCAAGTAACTTACAACCAAGGCCATAATTAAAGTACCAAAACCACACAGATTACAAGAGATTCTCTTGTAATCTGTGTGGTTTTGGTACTTTAATTATGGCCTTGGTTGTAAGTTACTTGAATAGGAGCTAGATCAGTCCAAGTTAAACAGTATGAGAAACTTAGTGGCCTGCAAACATGTAAAATTGCTCTAGATCAGACTATCAACCAAATTCAAATGTAAAAGCCATAACTCTGAGACTCAGACTCTGAGGTCAGGACCCACATTCAGTCAATATAAGCCCTCCAGTAATGACTGGATAAAAAATATTAATTATTTCACATGGATAACTTGTCGATTTTATTTATTTATTTCTTTAATTTGTCAGCAAAAAGTACCACGTTTAATAATCTGGTCATTTTTCCATTGTTGGGCGACACCAACCCCAAGTAAAAAAAGTTGGCTAGCTGGTTGTTCTAGGGGAGGTGGCCATGAAATATATTGGAGTAGCCAATAATATTTACACGTCATCTTTTTTTTATTAATTCAAAATTTTTTTATTAATTAAATCTAATTCCCGACAACAGAGGCAGAACAATGCACCAGTTTGTCATATCCATCACGACAAGTTGGACCTCCAGGATAGAAAGTCAGTGTGCATTATAGTCTGATGCTGTAATGTTAGGGAATTAAAGTTCTTCTGATGTCCGTCTATTGGACTCACAGATCCGACGAAAATTTTAAAAAAAATCACAGGGGGCGGGTACACATCGCGCACTCACTGTCTACCAAGCATGGATTAAAGCAAAAACAAACCTGACTGTTTTTGTTTGTTTTTTAACCAAATGCTCCGTGTCGCGTGCCCATACCAACTCGGCCATGCATCAAATTTTCAACATTTAAAATAAGGGATTTTTCCCAAGATCCCGACCCAAAATACGGGAAATTAAGAGCAGCTTCCCATTGCCAATCCTCTGTTATCAGCAAGAAAACTCCAAAACTGTTATTTACAGGGTTCCCACAACTTAGTTAACATCAAATTGAAGGACCTTTCAAGGACTTTCCAGGACCAATATCCTCAAATTCAAGGACCACACGCGGCGGCATTTACCTAGTGCTACCGCTGAATATGTTATCAATAAACAATTTTAGATGCAAATTCAATAAAAGACTGTGAATGGCATAGAAGTTGTTGGGGGAAAAAAATCGGCGTAGATTTAAACAAACTTGTGGTGGCAAAATAATAACATGTTAACAGCGGTCGTCATCCATGAAATTTCAATTCCCAAAACATATTCAAGGACGGTGTCTTTTTATGCCTGTTTTCAAAAACTTTCCAGGGCCTTGAACTTATTTGTTCAGATTCACAAGCTTTCAAGGATTTCAAGGACCCGTGGGAACCCTGTATTTATTTATTATTAACGGAGCATAAGCTCTCGCAGTTTTGGCTTCTTTATCTATTGAAGCAATGGGTTTTCTCCACTGTTTACTGAACTTTTGTTAGCTACTATTAGCGAATGACACACTACGTGACACACCACTGACTTCCAATCATGAATCCGTTCTATTCCGATCTTTTTTGAAAATGTAAAATATACTACTACTAGCCTATTATTATTATTATTATTATTGGATACGCCAGGCAACAAGAATCCCGTGCCATTCACCATTTTGCACATCTCGTCTTTGTTTTGGGACATTAAAAGCCTTTGAGACTGATGTGGCACTAAATGCTGGGGAATTATTTTCTCCTTACTATGAAGTCTGGCATCTTAAACAAGCGTCGGGAAATAGCTTGCAGCCCGTAGGCTACTCCGCAGCCCTCAATGTTTAAGCGAACTGCCAAAACCATAATGTTTTTTTTTTTTTAGGAAGAATAATTAAATCGTAATCGTAATTAAACCAAAGAAAAAGACAGCCTTTCCGGAACTTTTTTTCGGATCTGCATCAATCTCATTATTAACCTTTAGTGCAATCAGTTGACGGAAATCCGTCGTAGCGACGGAAAACTTTAATCCATGTACCGAGTGATGTTATCAGTACGCAAGGTGTAGAAATGTTGGATAGCCCACTTCGATAGCCCTCTTATTAAAATGTTGATTATGAAGGATTGCCGGTCAGCTGTAAACCTACGTGCAGTTAGTTTGAGCGCTCGCGGCCCTCGCGTGGATCGCTCCCGTTCAGTCAAATCCTCCATTTTATTACAGACAACACTCATATTTTAGCTGAAAAATGTCTACAACAACCACAGTTCTACTCACAATGCAGCAATTTATAGATGTTTCCGGTGTAAATCGCGTCCGTCGCGTTGTTGCGACGCGGCGCTGAGTCGCGCGCGGGGAATTGTGGGAAATGTAGTTCTCCCAGAAAGGCCAACAGCACCTCATCGTATACGCCAAAATAAGCCCATATCGGCTCAAAATGACCCAAAACTTTAGTATTTCTTAATTTGCAATTGATCAGATTTATTCCCAATTCTGTAATGTTAAAGAGTAATAAATAGGAACACAAATTATACAGAAAAACGCATTGTCATCAAATAATTTCTACTAACCTGATTTTTCTTCACAGTACTAAGCCTCTGCATAACAAAAACTCTCACGCCAATAAAACAGACTGTTCTTACTATTTTTAGTAGTCAGGTCTACAGTGTCAGCACGTTTCTACTACATAAGGCTGAAATAATATTTATAGGGATGTAATCTACTCTTAGGGTTAGGAGTAAAAGTAAACGATTCAGTGTGTGAATTAATAAATAAATAGGCAGAGATTTTACCCAGGGCCTTTAAATCGCTCTTGTTGTCTGTCTAATAATTTTACCTTAGGGTTTATTTGGATTCCATGTAATGTAAATTGTGACCACTGAGGCTTAACCTTAAAGTCACTTCACCAAACAAATCCGCGTTTGTTTAAACAAATAAACACGGTCAGAGAAGCTAACAGAAAGTACACAAATCATCTAAAACAACAACCACAAATAACCTGTGTATTAAATAAAGTGGTGAGGCTGAGGCGACAAACATTGTTCATTTCTTACCGACAGCAAACAGGCCTGAGGTTGACGACGGCGGCGTCTGAAAAAACTGCTTTGGGATAATGCGATATTTGGTCTTTTTTCAAGCAAAACGTACGCGGAAAATATTAATGAGCTACGTTTTTAAGAGTTTTCTCTCAAACAACCCAAATAAAGGGCAAACGAGCAGATAATTTGTCTCACAAACGCCGTCCACTTGCTGACTGGCGGCATGACCACGCGCATGAACTCGAATCTCGCGCCACAACGCGCGCGCGTTAATTACGTCATTAAGCAGGGGTCGGCAACTCCGGTCCTGCACGTCCGGGATCCTGGAGGTTTTCCATCCAACTGCATTTAGGACGGTAGGATGGAAAACCTCCAGGACACCGGAGCTCCAGGACCGGAGTTGCCTGCCCCTGTCCTAAAGCTAGAACGTACTACATAACAGAAGAGTAATTGGTGGGGGACAATAACAAAATTAAATTAAAAAAATTAAAATTAAATACTCAGGGTTTTTTTTTTTTTTTTTTTATAATTATAAACTGCAACAGAACATATACAATTATAGCAAGACATCCAAATAAATAAAATTAAATTAACACAATTAAACCAAAGAAGACAAAAACAAAAAATGGGTTTACATTTTGCATTTTAAATTTAAATATACGGAAAAGATACACTTTAACAAAATACAAGATAAATACAATTGTCAATATTCCAAACGGCAATGTATATAATTTCACTTTTCAAACAACCTTAACTCTTTAGCAAATACAATTGTATCTTTAGATTTTTTACTGTCGATATACTGAAGAGAATCCATATATGCATGGAAATCAATCATAAAAATCTTTTAACAAGGTTTAGAATTATTTCTTCTACTTTTATGAATATGAAATTTTCCAAATAAAATCATCAAATTCACCATCAAGTTAACAGATATAATTTTTGATTCAAAATATATTAAGACATCCTTTGAGTTCAAATCACAGCCATAACCAGTTCTCCCCTGGACATACAAAGATAAATCTTCCCAAAACCTTTTTGGAATGCTCGCACTCATAAAAAAGATGTACCAATTTTTCTGGTTGGTCTAAACAAAATGAACAGTTTGCATCAATATCCATAAATTTTGACAAAGTATAATTACTCACATAAATATTATGTAGGATTTTTAAATGTAATTCCTTAAGTTTATTTAATATACAAAATCAAGATGAGAGTAACCAAGCTTTTTTCCACAAAATATCTGTGAAGCAAACGTTCCAAAAAAAATTCCCTCTGGGCTTTAATGCTTTATTCCTATACAATAATAATCTAATAAATTTATTTGTACACTTTTTACTACTAATGTCTACTCATTAAATACTCAGGGGTGGATCTAACGAATTACAACTACTCGCGTAATTGTAATTACTCTTTACGTAATAGTGAAGTAACAGGCTATTTTTACTTCTTGTAATTGATAAACGAAAGTAACGCATTTCGTTAATGAGTATGCCTAGAATTAGAACTAATATTCTAAACCTCAAACATTGATTCAATAAATATCAACTGCTGAAAATATTATATAGAGAGTTTTTGAGGAGAGTGCTTTCTTTATACTTTAATTAAGTACGTATTTAACACCAGTACTCAGTACTTTTACATTTTATATATATACATATATAAATGAGGTGTGTGTGTGCACATATATATATATATTTTTATATATATACATATATATAGTCAAAGTCAAAGTAAACTTTATTGTCATCTCTTCTATATACTGTACAGATATACTGAGAGACGAGAAGACGTGGCTCCAGTTTACACAGTGCAACAAGAAACAGAGAGAACAAAGAACAGATAGGGCACATGGAATGAACAATATATAAATAGAACACAAAATATACATTTTAAGCTAGAAGTGGAAATTGACTGACAGTTTTCAATATGAAAGATTTCGATATCCAGTCTATTAAAAGAAGTGTATTCTTAAAAAGTCTGACTGAAAGTTAGGTTTGTACAGATATTATAGCAGCGTTTTTGGAGAACCTTACAATAATGTGTGCAGATATAGTTAGTTAAAAAGTGACCAGTGATATATACATGTTTAACGGTTGTGCAAATAGTAGAGGCTGTGCAAATATTATGGCAATGTTGTAGCAATAGTAATACTGTACAGCTTGTAAATATAGATATTATTCTTAATCTTAGTCATCTTTTTTTCAGAGTGAGTTTCAGTGCAACATGAAAGAGATAGTCCATATAGCAGCATGTGCATCACAGCAACGGTGAGGTTATAAAAGTGCAGAATTTATTATACATATATATATATACACTATATACATGTATACATACAGTATATATATATATATATATATATATATATATATATATATATATATATATATATATATATATATATATATATATACACACCTGATATATACATTGTCAGTCTGATGGGGGAGTGAGGGAGAGGGAGAGGGAGAGGGAGAAAAGTGGGATAGAAACACACGTTATGAAATATTGTGTACATTCATTCTCTAGAATAGCCAGAGCAAAATTCTTTACATCCATTCCAATGATTCTCTGCCTTTCCCACCTGCTCTGAATATCAGGTGTTCCTATCACTCGGCATTCCTCCCGCGCGCACACACACACATACACCCACAAACAAGCACGTCTCCAGGAGACTGAAGGAAAAAAAATTGATCCTGTTTGTTTTCTCAGCTTGGAGAAAGGAATGTGGTTGAGTCTTATTATAGGCTTTCATTTCGTTCTCATTTTAAATATGTGACTCAAATCACTCTCAAAGCTTTGGACTATGTACTAATGTAGCATTACAATACACACAGTTTTCGAAAGTGACTTTGATAGTCATTAGAATTGACGAGCTTACATTCCGACTGAAAGATTTCAAAATGCTTAATCATATTTACAAAAGCTGATGATGATCATTTGAGTTTTTAAGGTATGAGCTCATCAGACAAGTTTTTTCTTTCATCCAGGCCATATTTTCAAACCTTACATAAAACCAAGTCTCTTTTTTCAGAGTTCCTACTACTATTATTTTACAATTTACTGGAAAAGTTCTGCTTTAAAAGCCTACAGCGCTGGCCAAGGGCTTTGAAAGTGGGCGGTTTAAACTTATTAACGCCTTAGCCTCATGTAGACACGGCTGATTTATCCGCAAGGAGTTTGCATTAATAGCCCCGACGGGGTGCTAGCACAACATGAGTGTCGTTGAGCTATTGTCGGGATGCGGTGCCCCCTAACCCCTGGGGCGTCCTGGCTTCGCAGATAAAGGACAGTGTAAGTGCCCCTGTGCCCCTGTTTGTTCCCCAATTTGTTATGCCAGGTCTTTGGCTCCTGCAAGATGCTTTTGGATAGAACTGTGGCTCCAGCTCATGCTCGCCCTGAGCCACAAAATAAAGATTTACTGGCACATCTGGTCAGCGGTCTCTAAGCCTATGCCATGCTATCTAGCATAGTTTTCTTTACACACAAAGGGGAAAATGCATCAAGTGGTCAGAGTTCATCAAGTTATCTTGATGATATATGATGGGTAGGTGGTGGGTTAGTGGTAAGGTACTTGGCTGCGGATCAAGAGGGGGTGGATTGCAGTCTGGCTCTATCGAACTTCCAGCCCAGCCACCATTGAGCCCTGGAGCAAGACCCTTAACCTTCAGGGAGACTGTTTCTGCAATTATAAATCACTCTGGGTAAAAGAATCTGCTAAATACCATCAATAAAAAATTTGAGTAGTGGAATAATCGTAGTTTATTATTTAACTGTAATTTTTGTCTACTACCACAATTCGGAATATTCATGAAAATCATTCATATTCAAAGAATTTTTACCCAATTTATATAAATGCAGGCAGTCACCAGCCCACCACCACCTCCATTTCCTGCTCCTCCCCAGCTCCTGTGGCCTTACAGTGGACACTTTGGATGGACAATGATGGCCTTCACTGTGTGGAGCCCAGGATGGCCAAGTCTGCAGCTGGAGCCACTTGCTTCTAGCCTTATCGTACCCCCGGGGGCACATGAGACAGCTGACGGGGATCTCCAGGGCTCTTTGTATAGGGGCGGTTGCACAGATGTGTGAATGGCAGCCCCCTTTAAGACCATTTGCCAAACTGCCCGTTGGATTCCTGAGAACTCATTAAAACAGGTGCAATTAGGAACAATTCACTTTTGCAAAATCATTGCGCCCACTCTGGAACAACCTTAAAGGAAATTTTCAAGATCATAGAAAGCAAAGAAAAAAGAATGTCACGATTGGTTTGACCAGTCGCTATCCTCGACTTTACCTCCCTCTTTTTAGTGTGTTAGAAGCCCGACAGTCTAGATGAAGCAGGGACATTTTTCATTAACTTTGTGTGCTCGCAAAATAATGACAAATTACATTAAAAATCAAGCTAATGGACCTTCTAATTGAATTCATATTGATTCTCCACCTTGTGTTTCTGTTTGAGGGTCACATTCTGCCACTTTTTTCATGCATATAATGCCTCTTCTTGCCAGCAAATAAATTACTATTTGAGGTGATTTTGAGCATCAATATGAGTCCAACAATTGAATGTCCCTGAAAAGAGAATGGAAATGCAAGCCAGGCAGTCGTTTTAATCCACCGCCTTTCTTTCTTGTTTTCTCTCTAATCATACTGGCCTTAATATAAGCGACTTACACAGACAGCATCATAGCAAGTCAAATGAAAAGGCAGAGTGATAAAATACAGCGGAAAAGTACCAACAAAGTCTTGTATATTCTGAGGACATTCAAACACACAAGTGGGAGAGTGAAGATCTGTGTTTAACCAGACATATAAATATTTATAAATTACCTGAGATATAGAATTTCTTACGCCAGTGGTTAAGCTATAATACTATTCATTACTATAATGCTATTGAGTAACTATACTAAAATATCTGATCCCAACAGTTCTTGGAAAAGCGATAGCTACCAGTCAAAAAGTTTGGACCGCTTCCCACATTCAATGTTTTATTCTTAATTATCATGACTATTAACACTGTAGATTCTCACTGAAGGCACTATGAATGAACACATATGGAAATATGTAGTAAACAAAAAGTGGGAAATAACCCAAAACATCTTTTATATCTTAGATTCTTGAAAATAACCACCCTTTGCGCAAAAAAATCAGATAATCAGAAAATAAGAAAAAAAGGGATAATAAGAAAGAAATTACCAGAATCCAAGCAAAATTATCAGCCAATATAGTGGCATGAGAAAATTTTTTCTTTAAAGATCTCCCAAACAAGAAAAAAAACTTTTCACTTTCCATGTTTTAGCTTTCATATTCTTAAAATACAACAAAGTTATCCGTAGAAGATTTCGCCCAACTTCAAATGATGGAGAGCATGAGAACCTGTCTAATTCCTCTTAATTCAATTTCCTATTTCATTTTAAAGTTCTTATAATCAGTCATTTTTTCTTAATAAGATGATAGTTAGCAGCTAACGTTCTTAAAATTTTGTATTTATCTTACACATACAAGTCTAGTCAAATGGATTATTCTTTAAAAAAAAAAAAAACCAAGATCTATTTTTTTCTTTTAAGATTTTCTGGCTTCTAGTTCATTTTTGCAGTGTGCTTTGATCACTGCTTGCACACTCTTGGCATTCTCTCGATGAGCTTCATGAGGTACACTGCAAAAAATAAAATCTGTACAAGTGTAACAGCTTGAATTCAGCATTTAATCTTGTTGCACCATTTTTTGGATTTATTTTCTTGGTAAGACCAGATATTGTTTAGATTATTTGACTTGTTTGGAACCAATTATCTTTGTTTTAAGAAGTCTTAGCAAGTGCAATTCTTGCTGCACTGGCAGATAATTTTTTGCTTAAAATAAGTATTTTTTTCCCCCAAAAATAGGTATTTTTTCTTATTTTCAAAGGCATTTTTGCAGTGTAATCACCGAATAGTTTCCCACAGATGCTGAGCACTTGTTGGCCCTTTTGCCTTCACTCTGCGGTCCATCTCATCCCAAACCGTCTCGATTGGGTTTGGTCAGGGGACTGTGGAGGCCAGGCCATGTGGCGCAGCGCTCCATCACTCTCCTTCTGGGTCAAACAGCCCTTACACAGTTCATTCATAGTGTTGATGCCTTTAGTCAGAATCTACAGTGTAAATAGTAATGAAAATAAAGAAAAAACATCAAATGGTAGTGTACATTAAATTCTAAATTCCAAAATGATTTTGCTGCTATTAAAGATTGGACAGTGTAAAGATTTGCCAGTGCAGGAAATACTCGACTAAAGCCTTAAAGTTAATTTACACAATATGATAATAATTTTTAATTTTATTTGATTCCAAAAATGATGAGAACCAGACTCATGTTGCCATGGTGTAAACTACTGTACAAATTCAGTGTATAACTGAATAACATAACATTTTGCACTGATCATTTTACAATATCATGTGTTTTTTCTATCTTTCACAAAGTTCTTAGTCTCATTACAAAAGAAGTTGTGCAAAAGGAACAAATAACTATTATAATATCTTCGTAGAGAAAGGTACTTAGCTTTCAACATCACTGTAGCCAATATAGAGACTGAACGATGGCGATATTAATGAGGCTCAAGTCCAAAGTTTTCATAATAATAGGTAAGTACAGTAATAAACTACAACTAGAGATGCATTTCCGCAAGAAAAAGCCAATGTGAGTGCTTAAGTTTTCTAGCCGTGGCACGAAATCTGGCCGAGTAGGAAGGCCTTGATTAAAACGCATTGACGTGAATGGGGAAAGAACAAAGGATCATAAAAATAAGAAAAAGACTAGTGCGGGTTGAAAGTGTGTTCAGTGAGGTGGCCTGAGGTGGCACAAGAACCTTGTTAAGTGTGGTTCGAAAACATGCCGAGGAAAGCTTTCGAGTCCCAAATCCCTTTTTAATGGGAGAAAACGAATGGGTTCCTATAGCAAACAGAAACGGTAGGAAAAAATGATGAAAAGACAAGCGCTGACCGTGACGACTACAGATATACGAAGAGGACAATGGGCCCTCGAATCACGAAATTCGGCGGCTTTGTGAAGAACGGTCGCCGGACAGCAAAGCTGCTATGAGGAAAACATAAAAATGGACAGAACAGCACATACAAAACCATGCACACAAGCCCCCCACACCGGCATCGGATAACAATATGTGCTTGGTCACTGCCATCTCATAATTACTCAGGTACTGTACCACTTGCTCTGCTGACAATGTAGTGTGTGTGTGTGTGTGTGTGCATTCTGACATGAAGACAAAACACTTTTAGTTAAACAGTATTTATTGACTTTGTGAAAAAGAGGAAAAGCTTTGCCATTTTTTCCCCTTCCCGCCTTGCCTAACTAGAGTAAACAGTATGGGTGTGAACTCCCTACAGTGTGTGTTCCGGACTGCTGATAGCTAACTGATTGTATCCTTGCCGTGCCCCTGGGGGCGCATAAGACAGCAGACTGGGATCTGCAGACCTCTGGAGGCGGCAGGATTGTGTGTAAACGTGTGAACTCGCTGGGAGAGATCTCCCTCAGGAACCACTGCCATGTGTGTGCTGGCGGTTTGCACATGCTAAATACTCTCTCCCCCATTTCCTCTGTGTTTATTTGCCTCTGCCTCACCCCTCTGAGCTTCTGGCCTCTAGTAACCATCCCCATTATCCCAATTAGTATCAGAGCTCACTGTGTCCCAAAGCACCAACCATCGAGCTTATTTGCTTTGGGGGAAAAAAGGAGGATAGAATCTTAAAGGGACTAGTTATAGTTCTGTTAAAGAGGGGTGGGGGCAAGACTCGAATGCCATTATTGTTTAAGTTATCATATGTGACCCGATCTGCCGTATCTATTTATTTAGATACGGGCCGATTATGTTGAAAAACGTCAAAAATATCGATTCTTCTTTTTTGGTCTTATATGAAAGAAAAGGTCTTCAAAATTAATCCGGTCACCGAAAAGGAAAAAACGATATTTTTGAAGTTTTTCCAACATAATCGGCCCATATCTAAATAAATAGGACGCCGACTTCCGACTCATTACAGCAGATCGGGTCACATATGTTTAAGACAAGACTAATAGAGTCAAAGGATTTTACAGCACTGTGAAGATGTTTAAATCTGCGCGTGGTGGGGTTATTTGATATATGTGACCCTCCACGGCAAAACCAGTCGCTTGTCACAAATTCTCAAAATTGAGTTATGTTTTCATGAAAGGGCATAAATCACGCTTCAAAACGATACCTATATGGAATGAATGGGACGACATATGACTGAGATATCAACATTCAAAGGAGTCGGGTTTCTCCCGTCACGCCAAGTGAGAAACGGAGAAATCTGCCTTTGAAGTTGACTATCGCCGTAGCACTCACAGACGCTTGGTGCGGTCGCGGCTACGTTTGCATTTACGGTAGCCTACGCTGCATTCACAGCCACACGGATAGCCTACCTGCGTTAGGTTAACTGAACTCGGGAGACGGAGATGGATTCCGGAGAAATATCTTCACGCTAGTCAACCAGTGGATTTACTGTAAATATTGGAGTAGAGCGGTCAAAACAGAAACTTTTACCGTTCTGCTGGAATTGAATTCCTCACCTCAAGAAAGTCACGTTTTTAGGATGGAAAGGGGAAGTTTTTCAGCGAAATTTATCTACACCAGTACAGTATAGACCTTCCACTGTTTCAAAACACTAAAAACAAAAAATCCACCATTTTACCCCACGCAACATAAACGCTCGTTTTTCTCGGAAACCTCCGTTGCGACCAGCGACTGGTTTTGCCGTGCCGAGTCACATATTTTTTTGGATGTTTGGACTTGTCTCTGTAAGGAAAAAAATGCTTCAGTCTCAATTTATTAGAAAAAGGTTTGGTTTATGTTAGTCTTAGAGTCAGTTGTAGGTGAAATATTATTTAAGCCTGGCAGTTACGGAGGTATGTGTGCGTGTAGACTTATACGCGACAACGGAAATGGCATATAATTCCCCAACTCCGTGTTATTCCCCACCAGACTGATGCTACCTCATGTGAAAGGCTTAAGTGAAACACATACATAAAGATGGATGCATTCACCGCTCGGCCCTGACACGAACGGTAAAGCGCAGAGGTGAAACCTGGTTATTTGCTTTTCCCTTTTGTGCGAGACGTAATGCCTTTGGCTAAAGCTGAATGGAGCTGATTTCTTATTGTCTATCTCTTTGTACGAATGTCAGAAACAGAGACGGTTGTATTTATTTCTCCTGGAATTCATTTCTCACTTCACACCTGGTTTAGCTGAACGTCTAACAGTTTTTCTTTAAAATTTGGTTCTGTTATTTCATTTTTAAAGCTTGTTGGTGTTTGCAGAGAGCATCACTGCAGAGCGAGAGTGAGTTCTGACATACTATGGTCAGTGGAGGAGGAAGTACTGAAGTTCAGTATTTAAGTAAAAGTACAAATATCCTGCAAAATATGCACTCAAGTAAAAGTAGAAGTGCTACATCTACAATCTTACTTAAGTGAAAGTACTAAGTCCTTACTTTTAAATTTACTTTCAAGTATTTTTTTAAGTAAAAGTACTCACGCAATGGGTTGTCTCAACGTCTGGGCTGTGCCATTTTGTAAAGGAATGTAGATATACTGACTTATGCCTCTACCGATGTCATTGCTCGTGTGTGTGTATTGGAAAGTTTGGTGTGCTTATTGTGCGTGCACTCTGCAATACTGTCAATGTCTGTTGAATGACTGTTGAACGTCTCGTCTTCTTGAAATCAAGCCACTCTACCTGCTCGTGCTGCTACTAGACGCGCGCTCTGCCATCATTGGAGCTAATAAAGCCACCAGATTGGTTGGCAACGGCGAACAACGCCAGAACGCAATCAGTAGGCTAACTATTGTTTCATGCAAGATTTTGAGGAAATTGTGTTCATAAAGTGTAACGGCATGAATTGTAGAAATGTAGTGGAGTAGAAAGTACAGATAATTGCCGCAAAATGTAACGGAGTAAAATAAAAAGTATGCATTATTATTTTTACTTAAGTAAAGTACAGACGCGATAAAAAGTTACAAAGTACAAATACTTTGTTACATTCCACCACTGACTATGGTCTCCATTCACTACTGAGAAAGCAGTGACAAAAGGCTCGGCATGTTACTTTAGTTTTAATTCTATAGTTATCCACTGTCATTGATAAATATTTGGAGATCTTCTTCATGGTACAGTGCACCAGCTCAAAGCCGCTGGAATAAGCAATGGCTACAAAAATGCACAATAAATTTGGGGACATTTACAGTTATCTTGGCATGTTCCACCTTACATAATTATTAAAAACCTCTGCAACACAGAAATGAATCCAGCAGCTTGACTCCAGCAGAAAACATATATTGTCCCATTGTAACGTGTATTAAATCTGAATCTACCGACAAGCCTCCATGCCGTCATCTCAAGCAGGCTGGAGCGCAACTTCCTCAAACCCCTTGGAATGCCACCAGTCCCTGCAGTCCCCCCGAAATGAGCCGTCATTAGCATGATGTGCTGCCTGTGCCACTTGCTGATGTCTTTTAATCAACCCCGGAGTCGGAGGTAATTAGCCGCCTGCCTCTAACAGACTCAGATTAACATTACTGCTTCGCGCGAAGCAGAAACTGGCATTATTTCCTGCTCGCCTCGCTGCTGATTTGCATGTAACCTTTCATTCTGAGCCCAATGCTCTTATGACCACAGCTAATGGGATTCTTCATTCTCATTTGTCCACTGGCCTGTTGTAGTAGGGGTTGTGCTCGACTTCAGCTGTGGAAAAAAAAAAGCTGTCTATACTCGCAGCATCCAATTAGCGAGTTACTGATGTGGCATGGTGACGGGTGCGATATTAGGCTTGGGATTCACTGACTGGAAATTGTTTTTCACTGCAATCCAGGATTTGTTCAACTTCTTTTAGGTATTCAATTAGTATGCTAATTTCTGACACCCTCCTGTCTAGTGAATCTGTTCACCTGCTATATTTGTTTGTCTGATAATTAGGCAAAATTAGTTATTTGCAGCTCATTTGCTTGTTTTCGTTCACCAAAAACGGCCTAATTGCTATTCGGCAGTGCTATGCTATGAAATCGCAATTATAAACTTTCGGCATCTATGGCAGAAAACGCGGCCTCCCATCCGTCAGAACCCCAGACAGCCCCGAATCCGCGCTATCTGATGCTCGTTTGTCAGGGAGTTAATTTCCCCCTCAGCTGTCAGCGAGCTCAGAGCCGAGCAAAGGAAATTGTCATTCGACGCAGAGCGCCGCTCCCCAGCCAGCATGTCGGAGCTTTGTTTCTCTGCGGGACGCGTCGTAATTGGAGTTCTGAAAGATAATAACCAGAATAATATCCAGCGGAGTCGGGACACAACAGCGCGAGATGGGCTGTAATGGAGGGTGGAAAAAGAAAGGTGGAGGGAGGGTGAAGTTGTTAAAATTCATTGCGTTCGGGGGATTGCGTTTTGGTGGAGGGAAAAGGGGGGGGGTCTGGCATCAAATCATACCGAGATGCACAAGGACGGCCAGGGGTCTTGGGTTTTATATATGTGTGTGAGAAAGTGTTGCAGCAGATTTTTAGGTCATTGTAAGGATCCCAAATATGGAGGAAACGTGTCCGATTTTAGGATTTTGTGAGGAGAAAACAGGTCTTTTTATATTTCACTAACGGTAAGTTCTAGCATTTCTTTAAGAAAAACTAATCAAAAGGTGTGTGTAGGTTTGTGATTCACATTAGCTCTCTCACACTGACTCTCTCTATGTCTCTTGAATGTTGTACTGTGGAAGAAGAATATCATCAACTATCCATAAAGTGGGAGTGGTGATCTAGTGGTAAGATACCCGTCTTATCAGAAGGTCCAAGAAGGTCGTCGGATCCATGCCTGCTCTATTCTAGCTCCAGCGCTACCACCAACTGGGGCAGCTGGTAGCGTAGCAGTTAGGAAGTTGGCCCCGTGATCGGGAGATGGCTGGTTCAAGTCCCAAACTGGTAAAGGTACCACTGAGGTACTCATGAGCTGCCAAAAAGCTGCCCACCGCTGACGGCTTTTTGCTGAATGAGTCAAATGCAGAAGTCGCATTTGGTTAGTGTGCTGTGTTGTGTTCACAATGGCAAATAATCACTCCCTGGGGCAGACGGTGGCGTAACGGTAGGGTGTTCGCTCCGTGATCAGAAGGTTGCAGGTTCGAATCCACATCCGGTAAAGTTACCACTGAGGTACTCATGAGCAAGGTACCGTCCCCAAGCACTGATCCCCGGGCGCTGCCCTTGTTAGCTGCCCAATGCTCCTTCACGGATGGGTCAAATGCAGAGGTCACATTTCGTTGTGGTGCACTGTGCGGTGTGTTCACAATGACAAATAATCACTCACTTTCACGTTTTCACTTTCCTTACAGTATGTTCACCACCACTGGCCCCCTAAAGCGAGACCCTTAACCCCAAACTGCTCAGGGAGATTCTTCCTGTAATAAGGAAATGTCACTCTGAATTTGAACCATGAAGGTCAATAAAAGTGTGGAAAAAGGGGGTGTGAAATATGAGTAAGAAATCTGTAACTCTACAAGCTCGTATGTACGCGTCTCATTTTGAAAAAGTGCGAACCCGTGTTCACAACTGCACTGGAGTTCCATTAAACCTGATAAACAGTCAGCCTCCCTAAACCAGTAACCGATTATTGACTAAAACATCACTTGCGAAAGAAAAGGACGGAGCCTACAAACAAGCTACATATCGGTGGCCTTCAGGCTCAGACCTCGTTTCTCCTTCTGCAGCTCCAACGTGCTCGTGCAGCACACGCACATGCAGACGCAAGGACGTTTCTAGCTTTCATTAGCCATTCCGTTTCGTCTTTCAACAGCCACCTCTCCCATTACTTTGCAACACAAACACACCCCAAAGTACGCTTTAGGCACACACAGTCATACAATATCCTCCCTTAGGAGGTGTCATCGCATCGATGTGTGTGTGTGTGTGTGTGTGTGTGTGTATGTGTTTATGCTGGTCGCACCGGTACTCCCGCCGGCAGCTGTGCACCTGGAGGTGCTCTCATTCCTGCACTGCAGTGAACCCAGACACCTGTTCACACGTACAGACATACATACAGACACACTGCTCTCTCACACACTCTCACATACAGAAACCTTTCACACTTCATCAGTAATGTGTTCCTCGACTTCTAAACATACATACATACACACCAACACACACACACACACACACACACAGGTGGACATAGAGGACAGTCGAAAAAGGTGCTTTTGTGCTATCTCTCACACACACACACACACACACACTTTCTTATGCACATATAGACACTTTTTGCACTTATTCAAAAGCAAGCGTGAAAAGTCATGAGCATGACACAAGCCTGTACGTGGAAGACAGTGGAACCAGATGCATACATACACACACACATACACATATATATATATATACACACACACACACACACACAATACCATGTCTTGTCATTTGAACACAACTGGGAGGTTCACTTACAGTTTAAAGAAACAAAGTGTCAGCTCCAGGCTTTTAAGGTGGTGTGAATCAGACACAGCAGAACGTGATGATCACTCACCCAGTCATTTAAGAATAGAACCCTCATTTATACTGAAGAAGGGCCAGATCCCCTTATTGTTTTTGCTACAGGACGAGAAACAACAGTCATCCGCTTTTGCTTCCAAACGTGGTATCGCTTTACATAAAAGTTAGGTCAATAGCGAACGGTACAGTGCTTCAAAATAAAAGGGACGGTTTGTTTTGTGGAGAAGATAAAACATGGCATAAGGATTTAAACTAACTTAAACTGTTGCTGAAATAAAAACGTTATCTGTACTTTAAAACAGAAAAGAAAGAAAGACATTTTCAGCTTTAAAACAGAGATCTTTCCTTTGTTTAAAAGATCGCTGACCGCTGACTGACCGGTGAAGGACTCCAACAGTTGTCGTGCTTTGGCTCGTGCATCCTCATTGTTCACTAACAGCAGTTGTCACGATGACGACCTTCATCACCTGCGTCTTCGCTTCTGACAGACGCGGCCAAAAGCGTGACGACGGCCGTGCGACATGCCGGTCGCTTCTAATTTTAGACAGAGGCACAAAGGAGAAACTGTTCGATAATGTTGACCGGCGCTGTTTACAGCCCTGAATTCATTATTGCTTTTTTTTTTAATGGCATGAACTGAGGTTTTATTGATGCGCCAGCGTTTTATTACTTGAACATTTTTCACACTTTTAAAAAGCAAACTTCAAAACATGACGCATGGTACATTTTACCCCTGGCACTGAAATCCCCAAACGGTTAAAAGCAAGACAATAAATCAGCGGGGTCTTGACAGCTTTATGCTGTCTGCATTGTTGTGGTACTGAACTATCTAAAGTGTGGTGAAAATACAGTGTTTTATGAGTATTGATTGACAGTTATGAGGCCACAAAAAAATAACTACAACATGGTCTCACTGTACGAGTCTCACACTGACCTGTGTTAGAGAACCTAACAGTAAGAAGTTCCTGGGTTCGGCTGCGGGGCCTTTCCGTGTGAAGTTTGCATGTTCTCCCCGCGTTCGCGTGGGTTCCCTTCGGTTTCCTCCCACAGACCAAAAGCATGCAATATAGGTTAATTGGCTCCGTAAGGTGTGATTGTGTGAGTGTGTTTGTCCTGCGTTGTGTTGGCGCCTGACCAGCGTTATTCCCCATTTTGCCCCTGTAAGTTCCCCGGGATAGGCTCCGGTCGGTCCCGGTGACCCCAGTTGGGATTAAGCGGCTCGCGTAATAAATGAATGAATCAATTATATTCGTTAAATATTTCAGTACCACACATTACTGCTCACTTTTAACCCGGAAATTAGGGCTGTTCTTACTTAAAAAATCACCAACACTGCGAGACCTTTGGAACAACCAAAAATTGGCAAGTAAAAAAGCTATATGCAGATTGACGTTATGCTGCACCACATCGCCCTCCACTGGATGTAGAATGAACTGCAGTAAACTGCATTTTAGCACTGTAGAATGCCGCCGTTATTTTGGTGAAAGTAACTCGTAAGTACTGCAGGAGTCATGCAACACGTTACAATTCAGGGACGGAAATATTGTAAAGTAATGAACTGTCATATGATTAATGCATGATACTTTCTATTATCGTCCTTATTAATCACAATAATATTTACTCCGTCCCTCTCCAACTGTTTTCTCTCTAACCAGCTTTGCTCATCGCTCCTCCCCTACATCCTGCATCTCTAGCGGGTTTATTATGGCTGACAGGTAGCAATGCCATCTGCTGCTCTGTATGACGACCGTCCAGCCCACGAGACATCGCGCTTAAAACCAAACTGCGGTGCATCTGTTCGGGACGGGCGGCAAACGCCAGACGGCTGTAATGATGCCGGTGATTCACCACAAACATTCAGCCTCAACAAGCTAAAGGCTTTGTTTCCTCTCCCGTTGTTTTACATACTGCGATTGATCCCGGCTCACATTCTGATCGTTCTCTTGCGGAGCGTCTCTACAGCGTGGGTTGGGGCGAGAGATTAGAAGCTGGAGACCTCGACTGTTTTCCCATACCGGCTGAATAAAGACCATTTGTTTTCCACTCAAAAGAAGGAATTTCCATGCAGAGAGAATGACGGAGAGAGCTCTCCAGCTCAGCCGCATACAACGATAACGTTTTCTCACACCGGTCCAGCCTCGGCCACACAATGCTGTGTATTAGCCCAGCCGGCCACTTGTGAGAGCCCAATTAGAGGACTATTGTCAGTGGGCCGGCCCCCGGGGCTCGCTTCCGTCCCTGTGTTTGCTGCTCGCTGGTTGCCTAGTGCGCCAGTATTCAACACGTCCATTAAGGCGGACTCTGGAATCTCAGCTCCTCTTCTATACCTCACCACTTTAATTCCCTTTTTCGCCCCCTCCCTCTTTGCCTCTAAATTGACGAGGGGGCTCAGCTCGGGGATAAACGAGGCCTGGCTTTGGTGGTTGCAGGGTTGTGATCCTTTGGCGCTTCTCTGGGCCCAGGTGCTGGGGTTTTAGATGGCTCTCAGGCACGGACAGCACATCAAAGCTCGGTCGGCCCCGTGCCTAATTGGCCGGCTGATTTATTTTCGGGGCGAGCCGCACTCTCGCATCCCCACGAACTCGCCGAGTGTGTGACTGAGCATTCGCTGCCATACATTAGTGGACCAGACACAAAGCCCCTTCGCAGATATCTGCAGAGACCCGGGTTTCAACGATAAATAACAAACACATCTGGATCCTAATGCTTACATACAGCTGAGAACACTTTCCTTTGTTCCAGCGGCTGTCGCGTTTCTTCTGCCTGCGTTGCCCGCGCTATGAGAAACTCTTTAAGTGCTAACAGGGGGTCTATTTCTAGCATTATTCGAACTTTTTGAATGGTGGAAGGAAAAAAAAAAGAGTGGGAAAGAATGGATTCCAGACCAGGTTCCTCTCCCTCACTCACACACACACACACGCAAACACTAGAGGAGTACTTGGTGAGAATCCAACATATGGCCTGGGTCAATAGAAACAGTGGGCTGTGAAAAGAAGAGGTAGAAGAAAGGCTCTGACCTTTATTAGTCAGCCGAGTCTTTTAGAGACGTCCTTACCGAGGGCCCATGAAAATCAGCGGAAGAATGGAGCATTGAGAATGCGCATGAAAGACGGGAACAAATGACATTCGAGGAACCCAAAAAGTCGATCCTCACTTTCTTATTTCAAGCCATTTACGTCCTGACAATGCTGCGTGTCTTCGCCGCTTGGCTCACGGCTAGATTTTCAATGACATTATTTCACAAAAGCCCACTGCTGTCTGCCTTTACAACGCTTTAGAATACAGTTAATAGGGAAGACGTTAGCACGGCCGATTTCACAGCACATAAACAACTCGTCCAAATTAAATGCTAGTATTCCAGGAAGAAGAGGTTTTCCACACCGGGACTCGATTTAACGGATAATAGAGATCAAATAAAGTCAGTTCAAATTAAAACACACAAAAACACCCACACCCACACCCATGGACATGTGCAACACTTGGACCATTTGTCCTTCTTCTCTTAATATGGTAAAGCAATTGTTTTTTCTTGGTCTCTTCCCACCGGGGGGATCATTTTCCACATGTCAGCATCTGTTTAACAGTCACATCAGCTGGAAAAGTGAATTCTCCTGGATCGTGCCAGCAGTCATAACAAAATATTTGAGCAAATTTAGGTGGATATAAACAAACAAATAAGTATAAGTATAACAGCACAAGTTTGCTGTTAATGTTTGCAGAGATGCTAATGTAGACCAGCGTTTCTCAACTCCTGTCCTCGAGATCCAAAGCTCTCCACAGATTTGGGATTTTCTGCACCGGCACACTGTGATCCTGCATTGCTAATTACTTAATCAGTTGTGGTGTGCTGGGGGAAAAATCAAAATCTGTGTGGAGCACCGGGTCGCAAGGGGAATGAGAATAGCTGATATAGACGTAATTTGGTTATTTCACTCGGAGCCGAGGCATTTCTTTCGTATTAACGATAAGTTGCCTGCCATATTTTCATCAAGAAGCGGCAATCTGTGTAATGGCCCAATTACCACTGACTAAATCAATCACGCTGATTACGGTGACGCCCCATGATCAGAAGGTGGCAGGTTGGAATCCAGGGCCGGTAAAGTTACCACTGAGGTACTCATGAGCAAGGTACCGTCCCCAAGCACGGCTCCCCGGGCGCTTGTTAGCTGCCCGCTGCTCCTTTCACGGATGGGTTAAATGCAGAGGTCACGTTTGGTTGTGGTGCATTGTGTGCTGTGCTGTGGTGTGTTCACAATGACAAATAATCGCTCACTTTAGCTTTCAGACTGAAGCATCCTCTATGAAGTATTCAGCATGCGTGAGGCATAACACACCCACAGAGGTCAAGCAAAAATTATGCCACCTTCGCAATCAAAAAGGCCTCGACAGGGATGGCCTGCCTCTAAACCCTGATCACTCAGACTGATGACTGCTGCTTTTGAAATCTGAATAAAAGCTCGGGGTCGCCTGTGCGCTCAGAGGAGGGTGGGTTTATTTTCGAGCCTGCATCACAGGAGCCGGTTTTCATGTTTATGATTGCAATCACGGCCGGCAGCTCTTCGTCACTCTAATCTTCATGCTTGGCAATGCTTACATCTCGATCTGCCACAGAACAAAAGCAAGAGGGAAAAGAGTGAAAGACAACGCCAAAGGATGATGCAGGGGCTGATACTGCGACCGGTCCTTTCCCCAGGCACGGCTGGATGAGGAAGATTACCATCTGGCAACTCGGTATCTCCAGCCGTATCGTGCAGGAATCATATTGTTATGCATTCACTCGGCTGCAACAGCGGAGGAGGGCTTCTTATAAACAGCCAGACGTGATTAGCCAGCCCTCCCGCACGCCCTCTTCCTCTCGCTCTCGCTCTCGCTCTCGCTCAATCTGCAGGTGAGAAACAGCCACCTTCAACCGGCAAGTGCTTTCACAGAAGAGCAGTGCGGGACTGTGTTTTTTCCTCCACCCTTTTCGCCGAATGGGTTCGAGGGTCACCCTGTTCCCAGCGGGGAGTCCTTTTTCAACTTCACAACATCTCATGCATTGAGGCCTATGAAAGAGTTCCCTCCCTCCCTTCCTCCCACCCTCCTGCCCCTCCCTCTCTCCCTCCATCTCTCACCACATTCCTTCCCAAGCCTCTGTACTTTTGACGTGTCTTCTGAATGGGAAATGAGTATCTTTATAAAGTAAAAAAGCGTCCCCTTACATGCGACTCATTCATATTCTCCTTCCGGCTCCTATACACCCTTCTAACCACTCCCTCGCTGTGTAATCCATAGATGCGTTTGCGACGTGCTGCTGACTGTGAGAACTCGGCTAATCCAGGTTTGGAAAGCAGACATCCCGCTGTGGGAACTGAGTTTTTTTTTTTTTTTTTCGGCACATACAGGACTGATAAAAACACTCCACACTCCCAGCTAATATTTGATCAATGCTAATTAGTACTTCTAGTTTAAGAGCTTTTAAACCAGGAAATAAAACAGGGTCCTTAACCTTTTATAAGTGCACAAAATATAACTCGTACAACTGGCCATCACATTGCCCACACAGTCATCCATGAAGGAGTAGTGGGCAGCTGACATGGGCAGCACCTGAGAAGAGTGGGTACCTTGCTGATGAATATCTTGGTATTACTTCCACCGGTCAGAGACCTAAACCAGCGCCTTCAGATCACGGCGGAGGGGGGGCAACTCCCGCTACCAAATGCCCCACAGTAACTTCCAAGTCCTAATTTAAGGACAGTAACTTGGGCTCAAAAGCCTTGGTCAGACGCCCAACTGTGTTAGTGCTGACAGTGGGATAGAGCTGGATTTGAACCTACAACCTCTTTTTGTATCCAAGTATTTTCCCATCATAAGGCTAGTTCTCAAATCGATTTCAAATCGGGCGGCACGGTGGCGAAGTGGTCAGCGCCGCCGCCTCACAGCGAGAAGATCCTGGGATTGATCCCGTAGGGCCTTTCTGTGTGGAGTTTGCATGCTCTCCCCGTGTTTGCGTGGGTTTTCGGGATGGGTGCTCCGCTTTCCTCCCACCGTCCCAAAGCATGCAATATAGGATACTTGGTGACTCTAAATCGGCCCCGTAAGGTGTGAATGAGAGTGTGATTGCGTGCTCTGCAGCGTGTTGGCGACTGCCCAGGGTAAGTACTCTGCCTTGGGCCCATATTTTCCAGGATAGGCTCCGGTCCCCGCGACCCCGATTGGGATAAAGCGGTTTGGAGAATGAATGAATGAATGAACGAATGATTTAAAATCACTTGCACAGTCTCAGAAACAAAGCTGAACTTGCAAAACTATGCATGGGACAAAACCAAATCTTGAATCTTGACAAGCTGTCAAGATGAGCTTTCAGTCATTGTTAGACCCTGGCAGGTCTGACATTTCCATGCCTTCTTGTGAAAACCCTCCCTTGTCCTAAATATCAACAGATTGACACTTCACAGCCCCACAACGCTTCATCATTCCCAAACCAGACACGTCTCGTTCCTTCATTCCGTCTCCCCAACTTCACTCCATAATGGAGTTTACACCCAGTCGGGCCCAACAAAAACCAGCTGTCCAGCTTGTGGAAGCCTCAGCGCTGCAAAGCTGTCCTCGCTCAAAGAGCCCCTTCAGTGGTGTCACTGGAGGCCTTTTGTCCAGTTGTGCTGCTCGGTGTCCTAACTTCCTCGTCTGAATATGATATTTGTGGGGTGGTTTTTGTGCGGATGAGGCGAAGAACTGGCTGGGGAGACGAAACACTGCGAGGGAGCCCAGCACGGATGCTTTCGCGAAGGCTCGGGGAACGCTTAGCTACTGCTCTCTTTAACTGAAAGGAGAGGCCTGTCACACAATGAGGCCCAGCAGTCTCATTCAGCCCCAGCCTCATTTGGATTTTCAACGAGGACTCCCACATCAAAGCCTGTCCCCATCAGGGCTGCGTTGGAGAATAGCGGAGGAGAAGAAAAACGAAAAAGTTTGCTTCCCTTTTTAAAAAAAAATCTTTTTGGAACTCAACCCAGAGTGGCCTTTAATAAGGGCTAACACAACTGTCACCGGGATGAATAATTCATGCCGGACTTTCGCTTACGGAGTCAATTTGTTGTTCGTTTTTTGTGTGATTATTCATGAGAGACATTTGCATTTCAAATGCAACATTCCTGCTGCCTTTATGCCTCCGTCGCCATTGCATTTTAAGTGCGTCCAAAATTGGTGCGTCGTTTTACGCCGGTCATTGTTTAAGCCCCGACAACAACCTCTAACAAGCTTCCAGAACCAACTATGAGCTTGACAGTAGCCGTCGAACCCATTTGTGTCACTGGCTGGTGATCTGTGGGTCATATATCAATTTGTGGTCCAATATCCTAGTTACCAGAGCGTTAACCCTTTTTTTTCCCCTCAAAGCACTGTGTACAGTCTTTATGAAAGCAATGCATTCAGAAGCGTAATTGTTCTATAGCAAACAATTTAACTGTAATGAATAACTGTGCGGTTCTGTCATAAAGTGCCAATGTGGGCTCGAATTGAAACCCTCACGCCACCGCCACCGCGTATGACTCGCTCCATTGATAAGTCCCGGGTGCCACACAGCCCGCTGGACGCATGGCATTCGTCTTTCTCATGGCCGCGATTCACCTCCGAGCTATCTATGAGGACAGCCATTGTCCAGGCCAGCTAAGACGGCCGCCGCCTTCGTATAAGGGCGGCGTTGTGCTGCTAGCCGGGATGACCAGCCAAGGTAGGTTTAATGAAATTTATTAAAATTGACATGACATTAATCCTCTCAGCAATGCACTGTCTTAGCCGTGTGCCTTCCCCCGATTGTTGGGTTTTTTTTTTTCCCACCAACAGAAATGTGCGCCGACAAGCAACTCGGATGGTAGGCTCCTCGAAAATGTGGAAAGGCAACTCCCTTACGCGCCGACCCACTTCTTTCCCCTTACATTCTCTCCATCATTAAACATTTCATGGCTGACAGCCATTGAGGTAGGCTTTTGTGCTCTCCGGTTCGCGCACTGAGAGTGAGGCGTTGTAGGAAATTACGGCGGATCTTACCCAGCGTTCAGGAAAACTCCTTGCAAATCACTCGCTGGTTAAAATCGGCATATTCCACTGGTCAGTTTGTGACAACTCTAATACGCTCACATTGCAACAGCTAATTTCCCATTTCCACACTGGTGATTGGTTAAAATCTGCGTTTTCTAATTGCCAGTGGCAGCTTTAATGTCACTAATAATTGAATAATTGAATGTGAGTGATTATTTGTCACTGTGAACACACCACAGCACAGCGCACCACAACCAAATGTGACCTCTGCATTTAAACCCATCCGTGAAGGAGCAGTGGGCAGCTAACAAGCACCCGGGGAGCAGTGCCTGGCGACGGTACCTTGCTCGTGACTACTCAGTGGTAACTTTACCGGCCCTGGATTCAAACCTGCGACCTTCAGATCACAGGGCGAACAACTTACCGTTCCGCTACCGTCTAACCGATCTGCACAAAGTAAATCACTGCCCTGAAATAAGGGTTCTTTAGAATTCACTTTATTGATGAACTCTAATGTTAGTCATTACAAGGCTGTATTAAGCTTACGCTCCAACACAAACTGCAATAGCACACCAACATCAAAACATCCCTTATCAAAAACGTCATTTTTCAAGTCCCGTCCCTCTGAATGCATAGCTTCATCTCACAGCGCAGACAGAATCATAAATGATGCACATGTGTTGTGATGCATAAATATTGTACTTCAATATAAAATGTGCTTTGCCAGTCTTCCCGTGTCCTCAAGCCGTAAGTTCAGGATGAAAATGCACAAAGTGTCAGGAATCTATAGAAATATATTGTGATTTGCAAAAGCGTTTTAAAAAACATTGTGTATTAGCAATTTCCACAATGAACAGGCCAAAATTATTTAGATTTTCAATACGGGCCTCATTGCCAAAAGACTGATTGGATCAATGCTGCATAACCAATGCGTCTCACCTCAATGAATAGTGTAATTACAGCTTCCTGGAACAGTCTCCCGAGATGAAATTTACACAAATCCAGCTGCACCAGACGGGGATGTTTATTTCTGATTTGTTTGGGTGAATTACTGGTGATCACATTTTACTGATTTTCACCTTTCATTTTCATCAGCCTCTCAACTCATCTCCCGGTAACAACTTCCAGTCGCATACAACAGCTTGCTGGAGCTTATTTACGCGAACATCGACTATTTAATGTGTTCCACGTCTTCTTTCCTACCTCCCAAAACTGCCGTTTTCTGGGCCTCTTTTTCCGCAGAACCATGAACAAATCCCATACCGACTCTACCCTGACCTAACGATGGGGGGACAGAATGGGGAAAATGTCCAAAGTGTCCAACATCACTTGTCACTCCGCTTCACGCCAGCCTCGAATGACTCGTCCGCCGTGCCAAGCGGAAGATGCACGGTGCCAAAAAGGACATTTGCTAACCCTCCGACGATGCACGCAGCCGTGGCAGGAAACACTCTGACGTCATTAAGCAGGGAAGGCATGCGGTGAACTAGCTTTAATTACAGCTGAGGGTGAAATGGGCAGCCAGTCGTGGCAGAAAGGGCTGCAGAAGGAGGGTCGGGCGCAGGTGCAGCTGAGAAACCGCAAGACGGAAAGCAGCCGTGCCCAAGGAATCGAAATGACAGGTGGATCCAAGCGAGCCAGCGACCGCGGCTAGAGTCGCTCGGGCCTCTGGGGAAGAGCGGGAAACACGGCAGCCCTAATGAAAACTGATATTGTCCAGAGCCAATATCATTCAAGCGCTGTCCTGGCATGGTGCTGATCATCAGCTTGTGGCTGGCGAGGTTTGGAAGCTATATATAGGGTTAAACAGTGACGCTACTTTTAAATTGAAGCATTTCTAGCGACATTTACAATTAGCAAACATTTAGCAAACGCCCTCGTGCACACATCAGTGCCTTTTGGTAGCGTAACGGTTAGGGCGTTCGGAAGGTCACCGATTCAAATCCCAGGACCGGTAAAGGTACCACTAAGGTACTCATGAGCAAGGTACCGTCTCCAAGCACTGCTCTTTCACAGGTGGGTCAAATGCAGAGGTCACATGACAAATAATCACTCACTTTCACTTCTGTTAATTAAACCTGTAAAGCTACACTTTGAGACACTTTGTTTACGTTTAAAAGTATCTAAGCTCCAGCCAAGCTAGTTTTTATACAGCGGTTAGCTACAGAGAAAAAGCAGCAAACTGCATCGAAGCTCTGTCACGGGCACAGAATCTTGCTTCCATTTTCTCCAAGGCGGAGTCTCCGACTCCATCTCGCAGCTGCCGAGACCGCACTGTGACTTTGAAGGCATTTTAAAAGGGGGTGATTATTTGTCATTGTGAACACACCACAGCACAGCACACAGTGCATCACAACGAAGTGTGACCTCTGCATTTGACCCATCCGTGAAGGAACAGTGGGCAGCTGACATGCGCAGCACCAAGGGGGCAGTCCTAGGGGACGGTACCTTGCCCACGAGGCCCTCAGTGATACCTTTACCGGTCCTTGGATTCGAAACTGGCGACCTGAAGTAATATATATCAGGGGCAAAACGAGGAACAACATGCAGCAAATATATCTGCTGACTCCCCAATAACATGTCAGGTCTCAGACATTCCGTGAGAGAGCGGATGGGATTTGCTTTGCATATCTTTCCCGGGCTTCACGTCGCCGCTTCAATCATGGAGCAATACGAAATGGCTTTATCTCTGTCATTTCTCCTCGGCGAGCGACCGAATGTCATAAAGCCGAGACATTTTAGAGGATATAAATGCGTGTCTGACTGGTCGCTGCCTTTGCAACTGCATAATGCATAAAGCCTTGTCCCTTTTCTGCACCGAGATCCATAAACTGCTCTTGTGGAACAAATGGGGTTGTAGTTTCAACTCGTCTTCCTCCGGCTCGCCTCTCCACAGCTGCCAGCTCCTGTCCTCAAGTGCTGAAGTCTCCAGGCTGCAGGTATTTTATGTCTCGGCTTTGCAGGAAATTTGGGAGCATGGACACCCTCAGGTGCATACGTGTCAACACACACACATGCTCACACACCACACAGTGAGGAGGCAGAACTGAAAGGACAAAGGAGGCAGGTTTTAGCGTCGGTGTCGATGAGCGACAGCGTCTTTTAGCATCTGAGTTTGTTCCTTTTCCGAGCGTTAACGCCTGGCTCAACCGATGATCTTTCAAATATTAGTAAAAATGAATATTGCAAATGAATTCGCTCCCTCTTTCTTAGTTGCACAAAAGCATAAGGAATGTTTGACTTATTTTGCAGCACGGATAAATGTAAAATTGACCATTATGTACTGGTTTCCAGGTTAGCTCAGTGGTATTTGTGGGATTAGCGATATTGGACCCCAGTCAGCAAAAATTGGGAAAATATACTTAGTTTGAAACTCTGTTAACACCCTAAATTCAAGTCCTTCGTTATTATCTTTGCAGTTTTGCATCATGGCATTTAAACTCAGGTCTAACCACAAAACTGCAAAACCCCAAACCCTACACTTTTAAACAATTTCTCCCCCACCGCCACCACCAGCATCACCGCCATGCCGCTGGGAGAGATACGGCCGCGGTAACCCAAGAATCCGTACCTGCCACACTGTTGCCGGCGCACACACAAAAGGCGGCGCTGCGTGCCGAGGCTTGCTCCCCGAGCCTGCTATTCTGATGTGTACAAAAGGCAGCGCTCATCTGGGCTTTGTGTTTGGGATTAGCCGAGCAGATATGCCAAAGCCGCAAAGAGCGGCCAACGCGAGATTAGGGTTTCCGTTTTTCCCAGGCAAACCTTGCCGTTTCCAGGCACTGCGCTGGTGTTTATCGAGGGCAGACAAAGGTACGGTCACTAAGTCACCCATTTCACCGGGATAACATTCACCTATTACTCACGATTTAGAAGGGCGTGGGGGGGGATGAAGAGCAAAACACACAGTACATCTATAAACATGCCCCGGTGTTAGCGTATCTCGCGTATTCACGTCTAAGCCTCGGAATTAAGCCTCTCGCATGCTCACCCCACGGTTGCGAAACTGGAACAACTATATCGCATACAGAAGGAATTAAAAAAGGTTTGCAAACGTCAAATTGTTAAATATGCCATTGAGTCTTTCAGATTCTCCGAGCCCGTGATGGAAAATTAAAGCACACCGTCAAACCCCGGTTGCTTTTGTCTAAAACATGTAACCACAGATGTAATCTACCTTTTCTGCTGCTGTATTAAGCGTCTGTTTCTGAAATCAACGTCTAATGAGACAATTTAGAGTTACCAATCAAGCTATAGGGCAGACTTTTGGACTATCGGAGGGAACCAAAGCACCTGGAGAGAGTCCATGTGAACATAGGAAGAGCACGCAAGCTACACACAGAAAGGCCTCACGGCCGACCCGCAGGTCAAACCCACGACATCGCTAACCGCCGTGCCACTGTGCTGCCACTAAAATCTGATTATGTACAATTATGTTAATTAGGAAAGGTTCATTCATATCTTACTGTCCACTACCGGTGCGACTATCACTGCGTTGCTTTAAATGTGAATACCTGTGGGTCAGTTAGAATTTTTAAAGGTCCCATATTATGGGGAAAAAAAAAATCACTTTTTCTGTTCTTTGGACATCCATTTAGGTCTGTCATGCCGCTAAACACGCCGTAAGTTTGATGAAAATGGTCAATTGTGTTAGGATTAATTTACGAATGTCGAATCGTGTACTTAAACAAGCCGTTTAGATTTCACCTCCACCTTTACGTCACATTTGAATAACTCCAGCCTCCTATCCGAGAACCTCCACCCAGCAGGTGCAACTGCTAGCGCTTCCAGATCCGACATGTTTTCTCGCGAGGGCGCTAACGTAGGAATCGCAACGATGATCTTTTTAGCAGCAGCCGTGTGGATTATTTTCACGTGAGGTAAACTCTCGCCCTTCTGTCTACTCCTGGAGAGTTCCGGCGTGGGGGGCAGCAGCAGCGGCAGCAGCAGCTCATTTGCATTTAGGAACGCTAATGAGAAGCAGCGTGTTCTGAAAAGGACTGAAACAGAGGGGTAAAAAGCAGGTGAAAATGGCTAATCTGAGAGGTATTTTCAGTAAAATAACTTCAGAGACTTGTTCGTGGAGCTCATAGACCTATTTTTACTTGTTGAAAAAATGTATGAGACTTTAAAGACATTGTGAAGGTTTTAAATTTATGCAGACCATGTTGGTCCAAGTTTCCCGCTCTCTGATTCGCAATGCAGCAGTTAAAACCCTTCTACTAAATACAGAGTGTGTTTCCGTGTCATTTTGTATGCAGGGATTTTGATAATTGTTAGTGATTATGGAGGATTGTCCACTTGCTTTTAGGTAGCCAAAAAGAAAAACACAAACACGGAGAAAAGTTGTTTCCATAAATAACATTTTCCCATAATGTCATTTGTAGCTGAGATTCACCGCTGATCATTTCGGCCCCTTTCAGAACAGGCTGCTTCTCATTAGCTTTCCTAAACGCAAATGAGCCGCTGCTGCTGCCCACACACGCCACCACTCCGGAACTCTCCAGGCGTAGACGGCACGGCGAGAGTTTACCTCACGTGAAAACAATCCACACGGCTGCTGCTAACAGACCGTCCATACAGCCGTGCACGTTCAACACAACGCTCCGCCGGTAGACTTCTTCTTCACTGCGATTCCCACTGGAGGCAGTAGAGACCCAGATGGATGTCCAAAGAACAGAAAAAGTGATTTTTTTTTTCATAATATGGGACCGCCGACTACGTTATATGTTAGAGAAAAGTGGAAGTTAGAGCACAGAAAACAAACAAACCTAACAATCTATGCTGGTCAGTTCAGCCTATTTTGTCAAAGAAAAGTCTACCGGACAATAAATATGCAGATTAAACATTAATTCACAGTTCAATGTGTTACAAGTACAGCAACATTTATTGCAAAAAGAAGATTTTAGGCAGAAACTAAATATGTGGCAAGGGTTTGAACCAGGCAAAGAGGCAATTAATCCATACTGTAGTGAAGGAGGTTAAAAATACGGAAAACAGCACTGGAACAGGCAATGCAAACAGGTTTTTTTTTTTTAAAAAGAGAAGCAATTAATACTCGCAGAAGAAAGACAAAATCCCAAACAAACCATGCAGTGTTCAAAGCTGATAACAAAAGAGAACGTAAAGTAACGCTTTGCAAGGCTGGCAACATTGCAGAGTCCATAAATATGCTGTAAACAAAAAGTGACTACTTTGATGGTAGCTAGTGCTCAGCGGCGCCCCTTGTGGCGAGTTGGAGGAATGACACCTTGGAACTTTCACTCACAACGTTCACAAAATCTCAAAATGGAAGAGGAACTCATCAGCGCCACTGCGAAGGATTTCCAAGCGTCACGCCCTCCTTTAACACACCACGTGGCCCGTCACTCCAGATCAGGTCTACACGCCGTTACACAACACAGGCTCGGTTTAACTAGTGCTGATTCATTTTCGGTCCCCACCCAAGCTGACGAAGGTTAACGCCGAATAGAAAGGCGGTTTAATTCTGCAACACGGAACTTTCTGCCGGTGGCTTCCGTCGCTGGCCGTCCCCTTTGACAAGGGGGAGGAGGGCCTGTCTATATGAGTCATTTCCCCAGCTCCCCGACACAACAGCCCCCTGCCATCAGTCCACGTTTCCAGGAGAAAGACGGCAGGAGGTGCCTGCAGTAAAAGAGGGCAGCTAGAAGGAGACGGCTGTCATTTTTAATTAAAGATTTGGTTCAGTCGTGCAGATACTTATCAGAGTTTCAAACACAACTCACTGACCGTGTTATCAAAGCCTTTGTTATTTCTACGAGTGATTAATTGATCACGAGCCGTTTCCTGCTTTGGCCTTTTCTTTTTCAGGCCAGACGTTACTTGTAAACGCACCTTTTTCTACTCCGAAAATGTTCGACTTACTATACGTCAGAACTGATGTTTAAATGAGTCCAGCTGTAAGGATCAAGGTTTACAACCATGAGTTCAGGGCCCGTGTTCTCTTTCCAAATATGTCTATATATCTTAAAAAAGAAAACAGTCTGAGCCATTTGCATCTCCACCATCTCTGGCTCTCCTGAATTTTTTATGGTGCCCCCACGGTACCCCTGCCCAAAAAAAAGGGGACAGCAGAGAAAACAACTTTTGCATATTTCATTGTCGACCCAGCATTCACCCCTCGCTAATATCAACCACGTCCGTTAGGTCCGACAACACTTAGAGACGACGGTCGATCCAATCTTTCGGGACTAATCATGGCATGAAACCATTGGCAAACAAAAGCTGGAGCGTTGGGATCTTCACGCAGCAAATCTGCTTTGAATTAAACCAACGCGGAATGGCACAGGAGCTTTAAAGGAACAAGTGAACTCAGGCATGCTTTCAGTCTCCCCCCTCTCTCTCTCTCTCTATCTCTCTGTCTCTGTCTCTCTCGCAGCTTCTACGGTTCTGCGGGTTGCTTTTAAAGAACCTTATTTTGGCATTGTGAGGGAGCTCCTCTGCCTGACAGGCGCCTGAATGAGACTGAAGCCTTTTGGCTCTTTGTCAGTCTGTCGCATTGTGTCAAAGGATTTGCAGGTGCAAAGGGAGTCCTTTTGAGCGAATGGAAAAAGCAGAGGAGTGGGGGGAAGGGTGTGTGTGTGTGTGTGTGTGAGTGTTTTACTGTGTGTGTGTGTTTTCACGAATGCACGTGTGTCCGAACGTCCATGCCTATGTGTAATAAGCATGTTCCTTAGAAAGCAACCAATTGGGAAAGAGTCGTGCATGCAAGGAAAATCACATGTGCAAGTGCTGGCACGTTTTCGTTCCTGGAAATATTTAGCGTTTGATGCCAGAAGAAAAGGCTATCTGCATAACTTTCAGCAGTTCATAATTTCTCATTAAGCCAACTCTAAGGGGAGGCGGGGGGCGGGAGGGAGAGAGAGAGAGAGAGAGAGAGAGAGAGAGGTGGCGAGGGGAGAGTTTGACATTCATCATCTGTTGAAAAGCCTAAAAATGCAACAAGCTCCTGCACGAAACGGAGACGAGTGGCTCCTTTCCACGGCGAACACAATGGACCTGATAGCACCAAACTCTCGTTTCTCATCGACTAAGCATCTCCTCTACTTTTATACTGGGGAGGGGTGGGGGGGGGGGGGGAAAAAAAAAAAAAGAAGAGAAAACACCAGCCAACACCTTTGCTCAATATTGATATAGATGCAGCGACAGAGGCAAGTACGGGCAGCGCCCGCAGCCCCGGCCCTTTTTTTGGCTGTCGAATCTGACAGGAATTGAGCTGTGTGAGTTCCTTATCTAAAACTGCCGGCTGATTTCAAATTTCCTCTGTGTGGGCAGGAGCAAGCCGACAGCCCGGGATTTATTTTCCCAGCGGCCGAAACCGACCGATATTGGCAGGACTGCCAATGTGTCACAGGCGCAGCTGTACACACACGGATACACGCCCGTGCCACGACGCTCGCTCATGCGCACAGGCCGTGTTCGAAATCGATAGTGCCGAAAGTTGCTAGGTGCTCCAAATGGTCTGGGTTGCACCATTGTCTGCATACTGACACATATGTACACACACATACACACACGCGCAAAGACGACGCCGGGCTTCACTTTTTCCTTTATAACTTCTCGCAGCCTGTGTTCCCCCACCAGCCTGCAGGCATTTGTCAGTGTGTTGCTGCCTTCATGGGTGCTGGTGATTGTATGTGTGTGTGTGTGTGTGTGTGTGTGTGTGTGTGTAAAGACAGAAAGCCGTGCCAAATGGAATAAAGGAAAAGAAGGTGGGGTCTTAGTTGCAAGGTAGTTGCAAGTTGTGGATTGAAATGATGTGCAACTGAAATTACATCATGCACATTCACACACGGAGACACATACAGAGAGAGAGAGAGAGAGAGAGAGAGAGAGACGTAGCGAAGAAACATGTGGCTGCCATCTGGATTGTTCCATGTAAAACAGTGCATCCCTCTCATGCGCGGACAAAAGCCTCATTTTGCCGCCTGAACGACCGTTCGGCATCTTATTCAAGTAACGGATTCGCTCAGGCCCTCCGAAAGACACAAGAGCAGGGTCTTTCTTGGTTTTGACACGAATTGGCCACGGTTACGTAACGCAACGGCCGTCCTCCCGCTCGGGTTTACAAGAGCTAAACGTTACATGTGCTGAGAATATTACGGCTCCACCACTCTTGTTTGAACTGGCGCTCCGCTCTGGCCTCAAAAAAAGGAGCCGACGGCCGCACTGGCAGCATAATACCCAAACACTTGTTTCAAACCTCGTGGCGCGCCGCCCAAAAAAAGAGGCCCCGTCCTAGTGCCACAGAGTTTTTATTGGCCGAGGGGTCGACTCTCCCACACTTTCCTTAACTGGGAACGGCCGAGCCACACTAGAAAGAAATGCCAAGTATTGTTTCGGCAAGAGCGACTCTCTCTCTCTCTCTCTCTCTCAGTCTCTCCCCCTTCTCCCCAAAAACACCCTCGTTCTTTCGTGTCGAGGAGGATTCCTGGCCCCCGAATATGCTGTTCAGGTTTGCGCACCGCGCTTATAAAACCCCACTCTGGGGGGAAAAACAAAAGCACTCAGACATCTGCCGAAGTCATTCCAAGCCTGTTTTACCAGAGACAGCTCGCTTTTTTCGCTCCGACACGACACGTGTTTTTACCATCGCACCTACAAAAGGAGCAAAAGCAAGATTTCCCGGATCCGAAAGCACCGAATCGTGTGTTTTGATGAAACAAATGAAGGAAAATCGGGTTTTTATCAATGCTCCTTTTTTTTCCCCCCATATGGAAATTAGAAGGCGAGGATCCTAGCGACAATATATGACGTGTTTAATTAAAAGTTCATGGCGAACAGAGCCGATCGCGTGTGGAGGCAGGGAAGAGACTGCCTCGAGGCAACTATGAGTCACTTGTATGATTTTGGCAGTGACAGTTGTCTTGGGCCGGGGCCGCTGTCTGCATCAGCAGCTTTTGCGCTCGGGCCTATTTCTGGTTCTCGGCACCTTCGCGGCTTTAAATATAGAGAGCGTATAAAAAACCGAATGACTTTGAGGGCGCGTCCAAAGGCAACTAATACACTGATACACACACTAATTCACTGGGTATAAATCATACAACGCTGGAGAAATCGGCCAACAGAACGTTTGAATCGTGTGACGTTCTCAGATTATCAAGGCCATATGCACTTTACAGTTCCCGCTTAAAGGAGCATGATGTCGCTTTTTAAAATGGTTTTACACTTAATAGTGTTATTTGATTCCAAATGCGAGGGCTCTAGTTTTTAGTTCAGAACAGCATGTGGGATTTTCGGATCACTTCAAATGACTGTGGATTTATATTAGAGATTACACCACGACAAGATGTGAACTCTGCATTTCTCCACCCTCGAAGGACAGCTTTTTCGGTAGCGCTTGGGGGCGGTAATCTTGCTCATGAGTACCTTTAGTGGTACCTTGACATTTACAGCATTCAGCAGACGCTCTTATCCAGAGCGACTTACATTTCCAAACTTCGGATTCGAACCCACAACCTCTCGGTCCAAAGGCGAGCGTCCTACCACTGGGCCACCAACACCTTTAGCGGTCGGGGATTTAAACCGATCACGAGGCCAAGTCCCTAACCGTTACGCTACCAACTGTCCCAAAATATTTGTCCTACCACTGGGCCACCAACACCTTTAGCGGTTGGGGATTTAAACCGATCATGAGGCCAAGTCCCTAACTGTTACGCTACCAACTGTCCCAAAATATTTGTCCTACCACTGGGTCCTACCACTGGGCCACCAACACCTTTAGCGTTCGGGGATTTAAACCGATCACGAGGTCAAGTCCCTAACCGTTACGCTACCAACTGCCCCGACATTCGACAATTTTTCCTGAATTCAGTAAAAGAAAGTGATATATTTTTTCCTTGGAATCATTGACATTTCGTTTTCTGCTGCAGCCAAAATAAAATGCTATTCATGCCCCTGCTGCTCAATCAGCGTTATTGTGAAGTATAAGTCAACATGTTGGATTGATCGAGGATGAAAGCATGGGAGGGAAAGTGGTCCATTTCTTTTCATCTGTTTCTAATGTTGCCACTTTAATGTCTGTTTACGCGCAGCACATAACAATCCGAAATGCACTTGAAAAGATTTACTTGATTATACTTGATTTTTTTTTTTCTTTTGCAGTAGTCCACGACAAAGTCACTTAATCAGATCAGTGTTGTTTTATTGCTGTTTCTGCCATTGCACAGCCAGTCAGCTGCAAAATCACTGCAAAACTGGAACTCCACAACTGACTTAGCAGTGAGAGAGAGCGAGATTGAAAGCAAACCCTTACACCTAACTTCCTGCAACCTTATTTGTACGTTAACCTGTCCTGCAGATCTTAAAGAATGTAATCCAATCTGTGTAAACTGGATGGAACAGCTTCACGCCACTTCAACAGTTTGGTATGACAACAGTTTAGAGTAAACTAATGAAGTCCAATTAAATTGTCAACTTTTGTATACCTAACTAATTGTCAGAATGTGAAAACAGACACGCAACATATTATCGTTTTTATATTATCAAGTTTTTTAGCCAGTTTTTTCTCGGATAAACCCATTGCTTTAACTGCTTCAAGCCACTGATGGCTGATCCAGACACAAGAATAACATCTGTTAGATTTTAGTCTCTATTAACCTTTCGTGTCTTCGCCGGATTGGTCGTAATTTAAATAATCTAATAGATTGTCGTGTTAGTTAAAGTCCAATTTCAGACGAGGCGATCAATAAGAGAGGGAGGCAGTGTATCTCGGCGGCTGGAGGGGCATCTGTAAGTCACTTTCCAGTAATCAGCTGTCCGCGGCCTCTTTAATTAATCCAAACCTCAGAAACTGACATTTCAACGGCTCATGAACTAGCCACAGCACGTATAAATCGGAAACGGCCAGAACTCGGCCCCCGGGCAACGCATAAGCATGACGTTTCAGTCTACTGTACATATAAGCAAGCTGTAGCGAACTTTCAAAGAACTGCAGCAAATTCAATGCACAGCGTAGCCCTATGTGTCGGTTAAAGGGGCGTTTGATTCCATTATTGGACATAAATATTGCAAAAGTTTGAAGGGGAAATGTCGCTGCTTCGAATCCTAGACTCATGAGCAAGGTAGCGTCCCTAATCACTGCTCCCTGGGTGGTGTCCGTCAGCTTTTTCACTGATGGGTGAAATGCAGAGGTGATATTTCATGGTGGTGCACTGTGTGTTGTGCTGTGGTTGTGTTCACAATGACAAATAATCACTCACTCATCAATTTTCGTTCAAGCAAACTGTCCCGGTAACTAGAGACAAGCATCCGATAAACGCTACAAATGGCATTTCTGAAGAAGTAAAGCAGGAAAGAAAAATTGGCCGCTCTACGCTTCACGGGTCATGCGTAATTCATCAGATGTTAACTTCAAAAATCTCTGACATATACAGTGTCGCATGATTTGATGCATCCAAGAATTTCTACCCTCTTTGATGGGTTACTATAAATTTTAATTGTATTATTTCTTTCAAGGACAAGAGCGTTACAGGCGGGCAGCCGTCAGCTCCTATAAATGCAAATGTCATCCATGTAGTCCCGGCCTGTGCGCTCCGAAATTAGGAACAGCGCTTCAACAATAAAAAAATAATACTGCCCTTTAATAGCCTTCCCATCCTGAAAGGTGACCTCATATAACCAGCGTGAGTGATGCGAACCATTTGTGTGTGTATACGTGTGGGGGACGTTGGTGTTTATACTGTATATACATACATACGTGCATGTGTGTACATTCAGGAGGTTTTTAAAAAAAAACAAAAAAAACCCCCACTCCATCCAAAGGCCCGACGGGCCCACCCTCGCAATTAGTTCGGCGTACCTTTCAAAGCGGCTGCCTTCTTCCATCTTCCCTCCAGAAGAGGAGCCGCGAGGAGATGGCGAAGGGCCGATAATTGGCTCGCAGCTGTAGTAACTTTAGCTGGGTGGCTGGCGCTCCTTTTGTGTCTGGACACTCCAAAGGCGATAGAGGACCTTCCCGCCACAGCTGTGCACACAAACGCAGCTCGGCAAGACCTTCCCCGCGTCCGACGGCACCCGGCCATTAGACGCTAGAAACAAAGCAGAGAAAAAGAAAAGCCTTTCATATGAATCACTGCCTCGTTGCTTGGGTTTTTTTTTTCCTCTTTCTCTCTCCCTCTCTCTCTCTTTCTAATCTCTGCTCTCCAGATGTCAGACACTCAGTTTCATGGGTTGGAAGGAAATTATAGCACTTTTGCTTGGGAGGTGGACCCAGATTGATGCGCTCTCCCTAGACGAATCTGCCCGGCCTTTTGTGAGAGTGCAAATGATCGGAGTTTTCAAAAGCAGACAAATACGGAACGATAAGCGTGCGATGAAGCAATCAGCCAAAAAGATGTAAGAAATAAGTCAGTTTGACTGATTAATGAGGACCTAAATAATTCTCTTCTAGTACTGAACATGCAAATGATTACTGGTTCGGTCATGAAAACATTATAGAGGATACGTGGCGACATGTGGCTTCATAATGGATTGAGAATTTGAGGTTTTTGCCAAATCCCACAGACAAAAAAAGAGGGGGGGGGGAGAAAAAAGCTATAGACATAGCCGGTTACCATGACAACAAAGCTGACTGCGGTCACCGAGTCATCTATGAGGACATCTTTGCACCATGAGCTGAATCTTGGAGTGTCATTGAGTGGCAATGAGTTATCAGTCCACTGCCTATTGCAATTCGTAAAACAACCAAAACGCGATCCCCCAATTTATGCAGACAGAGAAGGTTCCGGCTTTTTGCACACACCTTCTAAATGACCGTAAATCTAGATGTCCTAGTAGAAAACATCTAGGCCAGAGAGACTACTTAACATAATTGGTTCAATTTTTGCCCATAAAGACGGACTGCGGTTGCCCGGCATTGATGCTGTGAGAAACACGAAAGTAGCACGGCCTCTCACGACCTTCAGAAACTCTGAAAGCTTTCGCTGCTTTGCTCGCTCAATTCCATCAGTCCGTCCGTTTGCTATGCGGCGTATAACCGGCTAGTCTGCGGCGTAGAGATTTTCAATCCAATCACCCCCCCTCTCCGTCTGCCTTCAGGATAAATTATAATTGTCTAGCCGTGCTCTCACCCTCTCCTTCTCTCTGAAATGTACGAGCAGAATTATTCCGAGCGTTTAACTCTCAAAAAATTCATATGTCTGCAAAAGAAACGTCGAGCCAGACCATTTATGTAATGAGGCTTTAAACATTCCACTGCAGACCACCTCCTTTAAAGGCCTCCGCACATTTCCAGCGACTACGGGATTCGCTCTGATGCGGCTCCCCTCTGATCAAGTTTGACGGTAATGAAACCTCCTTCGTTTCTCCACGACGCCGCTTTAAAAGCTTTGGGCAGGGCTCCCAGGTGGGGTAAACAACCTAAAGGCGGGATGCATCCCTTTACTGCAACATGAGCTTAAATACAGTGCGCAATAAACTGAAACTGAACTGAATATATTGCTTTCTTTGTACGGTATGGAAGCACTAGACTACTGTCTTCTGACGCTACTGTGATTTAGACCAGGGGTGGGCAAACTGCGTCCTTCAAAACTTTTGAGTGCTTTGGCTGTGCAGTTCCTTCTCCGCACTAATTAAAGGCCGCCCGCTGCACTTCATTGTTCATTTATTGCTCATATGACAACATAATTACGGAAAATGCAGGCTACACTTGAACGCTCCCTCACTACCTCATGAACAGAGAGAATGCAGGCGCGCTTGAACGTAGCTAATTTAGCAACGCCTCAGTTAGCGCTTGCTTAGCTGCGGAGATGCAAGCACACAAATCTCACTAATGGTGTTTCTGATGGACCCGCTTGTCTGGTCCTCCGAGGTGGATATAATTGCTAGTGAACACTAAGAAAAATATTGATCAAATGTATGGGTGCTGGTGCAGTAGTGTGTACGACCAAAACTCCGCTAGTGCCATAAGATTCTGGGGAAGGGTTTGGTGGGGGTGGGGTTGGAATCCTGACGAAGTCTAAAATCCACCACTGCGCCCCAAAGCAAAGCCCTTAACTCCGAGCTACTCTGGGGAGACTGTTCCTGAAATGAGTAAGTCACTCTGTAAAAGAGAGTCAGAAAAGTGCTGCAAATCTAAATTAACAGGCTGGAAATAATGATATGGAGTCTATTATAGTTGGTAGTGGTGGTGTTCCCCCAAGAACCAGTTAAGACAGCGGAAGGGTTATCCTAAAGTTAGGAGAGTTTATTTAAGATTTTTCGAGCTTAGGATGCTTCTGTAAGACACTTTTCTTAATTTAAGGTAGGATAGGAAAATTGGGTGTTCTGTAATGGCTTTTTTCCTAAATAAGATCCTAAACTGCCGATACCATGGTTACCAGACAGTTAAGATAGGATTTTCAAGTTAGGAAGTTTCTGTAATACGGCCCCAGGCCTATATGTTTCATATTTATGGGTGGTGGTAGAGCAGTGGTGCAGTCTGAGCAACTGAAGGCAACTGCATAGGCGACCGTAAAATTAACGGTTCGAATCCCAGCAAGGCCTAAAAACACAGATAAGCAGTTGAGCACCGGACTCTTAACCCCAAATTGCTCCAGTTGAAAGACTGTCCCTGTCATTACTTGAATTGAAACAATTCTGGATAAGAGACAGTAAGTAAGTGTGAAATATAGACAAAGCGGCAACACATAAAAAGGATCTAGGTAACAATGCTGCTTGTGAAAAGCCACAAAAATCTTAACTGCCTCAATCAGTCACCTCATTATGCCATTGTCAGATTGGTTTCAGAATTCTGAACTGCCTTTTTTTATCATTTCTATTTCTTTTTCCCCCCCATTTGCCCTTCGGGTCATGTATTTCATTTGGTGTTTGATTAGGGGGGAAATTACAGGCCAGAGCCAGAAAGCTTGGGCTGACACCGACGCAGCACAGCAACGACTCCTTTCCTTTCTATTTCAGCAAACGCTCCTGATGCATAATGTATGTCTAATCAGACAGCCACAGGGGTCCTGCTATACACAGAACCTGTGTGTGTTGGTGTATATGTGGCTGCGGTGGAGAGCGTGTACGCGTCATAACGGAGGTCAAGCTACACAACAAATGAAAGTATCAGCTGAGGATTGAAAATCCAAGTGACAAACTAAACTGCGTGTGTATTTTTGATTATATCGGCATCATGCGAAAATTGTATTTCTCAGTTCTGGATTGTGGCTTTAAGCTTTTGCGCCTGGCAAAAAGTAGAAAATGAGATGCATTTAGTCAGACTAAAGACACTGAAAATTTGCATTGATATTACTGATACAGCACGTGGAGGACGCAATTCAATGCCGTTGATGCAAATGGGATTTTTCCCATCTCCAATGCTGATGACCATCCTTCCCGTGATGTTTTATTTTTAATCACAGCTCAGAAATTTGTCCTGCAGCCAGTAATATTGGCCGTAACGCTATATTGGCTGCGTATCGATCCCAGTCCGTTCTAATCTTTCTGCTCGGCAGCCGTATCTCCACCCACCCGCCGTCCTTCTTTTCCCCTCGATGGAGATGTTAGTCCAGGTCTTAGCTTTTCAAAGAACTCACCTACAAGCCTTGCCTGGGGGCAGTTAAGCCGAGCTGAGCTTTGACAGCAAGAGGGAAGGGGGAACGATTTCCGCTCATTGCATTGATTACGGCCAGTCCCTGGAGGCAGGTCCCTAGCCGAGGCTTCGAAGGGAACTGACACACGAATTATCACAGGGAATGAATAATGAATGAGATTTACTTTATGGCTATACATACAATTTTGGAGGGGGAAACCGGCTTTATAATGATCACTCCGGATAACGACGTAATCACATCCTGGTATTTATATAGGCAATTGTACCTAAGTAATTACAGTCACCTGACATTCAGGGCTGTGAATTGACAGGATGCATAATACATGAGATCTAAAAGGAGAAGGGGGAGTTATCCTGATCTGGGCTCTTGGGAGAGACAGAGATAAATGAGGGGCCGTTACCGAAGTTGGCGCAGTGACCACAGGTGGGGGTATTGTGCAGTGTGTGTACTTGTTTGGACTTCATCTATTTCCAAATTAAGATTTGCATTGTTTCTTGGCTGTGATCCTAATCTAAGCTAATCCCAGTGCAGCACTGCTGTCTGATATTTTACAAGCAAGTGCAAAGCAACTTTGCTTCATATTAACTCCTAACAGCTCCTTATCTCCAGGGCAGGACAATGTCATTAATTGACATTTTCCAAAATCAGATGCAGTTACCTAAGCTTTGACATCATTCGATTTTGATTCATTCTGCAAGTCCTCCTTTCCCTCTTTATTTCTGTCTATAACTTCCTAAATCGTCGCTGGCCTGGTTTGTCAGCAAATGCATCGAATCTATACTCTTTACAGTCTTGTGCATACAAATCACAATGAGGAATGTCCCCCCGAGCAAAAAAGTGGGCTGAGTGAGAATGTAAACAAACCTGAATCCATCAATTCTGTCATCGCCCAATATATGAAAGATGCATAGTGGTGAAGACAAGACTAACCCTAGATTTTTAAGAGCTCTGCCACGATTGTTGGAGAGCTAGGAGGTCAGTTCTAGCCTGCAAATAACCTTAGAATTGTGAAAAATGTGACGGGGATGCAAAGTCAACTACTTGTACTGCGTTTCTATTTAAAAATGCAATATTCCGAGCCCAAAAAAAGCAATATTAGATGAACGAAATATTAGATGTCCATTAGTGATCATTTAGAAGAAAATAACCTTAATATTTGCATACCAATACGATGTGTCTTAATGAAAAGCCCTTTACAAGTGAATAGACCTGACAGGCTTGTTCTGGTTTTCTTTTGTTTTGCGCCCCATTTGCTCTTTAACATTGACTGTGTCGCACCGACAAGGTGACACTTTCAGGCAAATGAGTGTTCTGAAACTATACACACTTCATTATGGCTGGCAAGGCCTGCAGGGAAGATAATGTGGCGACAGGACTGTTTAATTCTCCGAGTTGCTATTTGGAGAGCTTAGTACGGATATTCCCAGACACACACACTGATGCTGATAAGTCCATGCCTTCGACAAAAAGAAAAAGCAGCGACCTAGCCATTCTCTGAGCTTATCTACCTAATTACACTCCGCACAATGGCACTTAGATAAAGCCCGCTTTGATCAGGTCCCCGGCACTGCCGCGCATTTCCTTCGGGCTGTGTGAATAAACTTCGGATCATAACGGTTCTAAAAGAAGTCCCTCCGTCACAGAGGTCCCATAAAATAAACATCCGCCAGAGTCGAGCCACGTTTTGTGAAGCCGTTCCCCCAATTTTCTGCCTTTTCATGAAACAAATTGGAAAATAAACGGTTCTGCCCAGATCAGGAACTCGTGATCTCTCGTCGTAATTAATAGCTGAGATGCACCTACTCCCTTCCTGACAATGTCAACCCCAAACAAATCGCAAATTCACTTTCAGCCTCTATTATAGTGGTTGGGCTTCTAATGCATGCCTGGACCTGACGAGCTGCGTATAAAGGATTAAATGAAACATAATGAGATTGGCCCTGTCAGGATTCTGTGGTGAAGGCAAATTAAGGAAAATCATAGGGTGCCAGAACAGGCCGGGACTATTGATTTCTGCCACACGGTCTGTGGTAACAAACAGTTACACAGTTGACTGAGCTCAGCTTTTCAGAAATAATCATGACTGAAATGAACTGATACATTTTTCCACCACAATTTCCTTCGCCATTAAAGAAGGATGTGACATCCTTGCTGTAAAGTGAGGTGTGCGGTCTTGGTGTCGTTCCCCTTCGTCACGCTGCTGTTTCGATTTAATTTCAAGGTTTATCATTTGATGTTTATTTGTCCTTTATTGAGCTATTGAAATTTGCATTGTCTCCATCATCTCTAATCGATACAGTTTTTCCATATGGAGTCTAACTTCATGCTCACTCAGGTATGCCAATGGACTTCCGATACGGAAATATAAACGTGATTTTTCTGCTTTGCCTAGAGTATCATTCCAGTGTCAGACAAGTACGTGCTTCAAACGAGTGTGGTGCTTTTAGCAAGCCTGGTCTATTTGCCCTCACACCCCCTCCCTCATTCACTGCCCCCACCAGCTGTGTTTGAGGTGAGGTCCGGCACCTCATCCTTCTAAAGCCATTCTCTTCACACCAGGGTGTAAACTGCTCCCTCCGCAGCTGCCAGATCAATGTAAATACTATGCATCTCATACATGCATCGTGGACACAATAAAGGCTGTACTGCTGATGGTAATAACAAGCTAATCCAAGTTAGGTGATGAAAAACATTAAATGACATTCAAGTTCATACCATTACTGTGTAGACAGTGAGCCTAAAAAAAGGCTTCTAATCAGAATCAAACAGGGTTCCTGTGAAAAAACCAGCCACAAAACAAAATAAAGCCAAATGAAAATGTCATCTCAAGCAATATTAATATACTGTGAAATGAATCTGTGGATTAAAACAGCAGTAAAACACTGGCCTACAACCATCTTTAGCTTAGAGTCTAAACGTATTGTAATGTTCATAGTTTAACTAGTCCATGCTCCGACAAGTTGGTAGAATTTTGTTCAGAGACGCTAAGCTGTAAATGTTGTGCGTGTGTGTGTTCTTCTAGAACCTTAAATGCTAATGTAAATATTAGATTTTTACTTGCATACTGCACATACACGCATGAGCACCACCCAACTTTGCCCTGAGAAGGATAGTTTCATAGGTTTACAGCAAGGTTCTTTTGTTAATATAATGATAACTAGAGTGAGGGGAAGGTAACGGTTAGGGTTAGGTTTTTAGGTTGTCGCAGGGACCTAACAGAAGTCCCGTGAAGAGGGAACCTAAGATCATTCAGGGTTTTTAGTGTCTTACTGAGGTGAAGATTGAGCTGTAAGGTTTGATTAAGAACACTGTAAGGATATTATTAAAATTATGGGAGTCAGTGGAAGTTAGACGTGCCTCACAAGGACAGCATAACATCTGGTTCTAGTTTAAAGTTTATATTTAACACTCCATTTCTAGTTTAAAGTGTATATTTTATATTCTATTTCTATATTGTTTATTCTATGTGCTTTATTTGTTCTTCGTTGCTCGCGCTGTGCAAGCTGGAGCCACGTGGTCTCGTCTCTCTGTATACCTGTACAGTATATGGCAGAGACGACAAGAAAGTTTACTTTGACTTTGAACATGACTGCATGGAGTTGGCTAACAGGTTTCTAGGAAATATGAAGTCCTCATCCTCAAATGAGAGAAAACCCTAAGATTTTTCTCTGACCTGATGTCATACGGAATGCACGGCTTTACACATGACGTGCATAATGTCATTTGAAAAAGTAAAACAATGAGAATATTGAAAATGTGGTTGGCGTTGAGTTTAGGGTTTTACTTTTATGCCATTTAGATCTACTAGTTATGGAAGTCAATAGACATACCTCACAAGCATAGTGAGATATCTCTCCCTGTCTCTGAGATCACGTAAAATACGGCAAAAGGTGAGATTTGAAATTTTGTAACGTTTCAAAGTCAAAGTCAAAGTCAACTTTATTGTCACCTCTGCTATATACTGTACAGATACATAGAGAGACAAGGCTCCAGGTTTGTTTGTTTTTTTTCTGTGCAGAAAACAGAGAACAACAGAACAGAGAACAAATAAGGCAGTGGCACAAATAAGGCACATGGAATAAACAATAAATAAGTAAAATGCAAAATATACATTAAAAATATCCATTTTAAACTAGACATGGAGTTTTATATATAATTTGAAACTAGAAATGGAAATAGAGGTAGAATTAAGGAAGGTAGGATGCAGTATTACCTACAAGTGGAAACTGACATTTTACACTGGATGTGCAAGAGGTAGAAGTTATAATATGATAAATACTATATCCGGACTAATTATACGTACAAATCTATTTTTTTTTACGTGAAAATCGGTCATCATAAGATATAAATACTTTATAGAAAAGTTCTTTCGTTATTATAAAAAAATAAAAGAGCGAGAAGGGGGTTAGGGGTTGGATCTAGTAAAGTACCTCACGAAGATAGCAAGTCGCGACCGGGCGTGTGTGTGTGTGTGTGTGTGTGTGTGTAGTGTGTGTGTGTGTGTGTGTGTGTGTGTGTGTGTGTCGGAGGCGTCCCACAGCGCTGATCATCGCGTCTCACACTTTCTAACGAGCCGTTTCACAACAGTGAGGGCAGCGCAGAGCCATGCGGCTCGATCAGCCTCCATGTGGAGCAGCAGCAGCAGCAGCAGCAGCGCCTGGGGGCTTCTCTCGCTCTTCTGCCCAAAGTCGGAGAGCCGCAAAACAACACTTCCGACGCAAAGATGAAGAAGAAAGCGAGTGATTTAAAACAAATTGGCGGCTTTCCCTAATCGGTGACGGCGCTGCGTTAAAACTCCCGACTGCGGCGCTCGGCTTCACCGCTGCGAACCGCCGCCGAAAGCTCAACGGAGACACAGTCTTGGTCAGAGCTCCGAGAGCCGCTTCTTATCTGCCAACATCGGAGACTTTTATCGAACAAGAAAATCACTTCCCCCCCCTTCAAAAAAAGCGCTTCTAATCTGGAGTAAATCTGCGTCGAGAGGACAACATCATGCGGAGACGGCAGCGGGATTTTCCGCCTAGTTGAACCACACTTGTGTGCATGTTATATAAAACTCCTTTCGGATTATTGATCCACGCACACCGAGCACGTCGGGACCCGTGTTTGGGGTTTTTATTCTCCCGTGAAGCGCCGAACTGCACCGCGCGGCGCTGAGCAGCTCCATGCAGCCCAAAAGGTCGGTGTCCGTTTGCTTATTAAACCGTAAAATGCGCAGCCCGGCACTGCTGAATGTTGTGAACATCCTGCCAAAAAGAAATATCGAAAAAAAATTTGTCCGTATGTCTCATCATTTTTTGATTCTGCATTATTCTTCGAACAATAATTTACAATCATATTTAAAATTGCGAGTTTCCATTGACATGAGAATATTGCTGTTGGTTTTTCTCTCTCTCATTTCTGGATGAGGCCGGTTTAATCGCTTATCGTCGCGTACTATCATTTAGACATAAACTGACACGAAACAAAAGAATTTTACAATATCATCCTTGGCCTCTTTAATTCACTGAATGCTCCAATTAGGCGAATCATTGTGTCAGTTTATGCTGGTTATCCGACATCATATAGATTGTGCAAAGTGACATTTAGTTTTTCATGTTTAGTTCACCAGTCTATAGATAACACACGATGTGTATATCATATAGCAGGTCAATCATAATTAAAATGAACTGATGCACGTTTAACATTTGTGGTCTGTTTAAATGTCAGAAATCAAAAACATAAATAGGCGGATTCCCGAGTGTATTCATTTGTTTCACCTGAATGATTTACAATTACAGGAAAGGTAAAACGGGGTCATAAGTGGGCATCATAAATTAATAAAAAAAAAAAAACTTGTCTTAGTCCTCGCCTGGCCATGTGTATTAGGGAACTTAGCACCTACATCACTCACTTCCACAGTACAAGCGCCATCTATTGGCAAATAAAAATACGGCCTCAAAACATCCATATGCTTAATATGGATGTCGGGTTAAAAAAAAAAAGCTCCTTACATGTCAGCTATAAGCTATACCTGGCCATACATGACCCAACATCTGGACCTCGTATGCAGTTTTATGTCACCATGTGTGAACGTTGATGATGTTCAACAAATGTGACAGGCTGGGCTTTGGACAGACCTATAAAAGTGTTTGCATAGTGCCTGCAATTTTACGCGTAGCGAGGCCATTTGAAACATATGACAGACAAACACATTATATGTAGTGCAAATCAGACTAGACAATAAAACAAGAACATAAACTCTGATCCTGTCCCCTGATTCTACCTATTGTGTCAAAAGATACCATGTTGAAGATGAAATGTGTTTGATTTTTCTTGCAGTAATTATTGTGGTCTCGTCTGAGGTTCACTTCATCACTTATTATTGCATGGAATTTTTAAAAATGTATTTCGTTCTGATTGCCTTGTAAATTGAAACACCAATGAAGAGGTTAAATTAGGTCATCATTTCCATACTTTTCCCCCCATTTAAGGTCTTCTCTCAGTTGGAAGCCAGTCAATTAGAATGTGGCCTAATAGAGATAATAGTCTGGATAACTGATTGGGGGCTAATTGTCTGATAAGGTAATAGGCCTAGTAAGACTGAACAAAAAAAGCCGTTTCAACAATAAACATTTGACATTTTGATTAAAAAAAGAAAATACAGTGGTGCTTCACAAATGTAATACGGACTGTAAATGAACCACAAAATACATAACCTGGTTTAATGAATGCAAAAAGCTGGACTTTTGCACAGCAGAAGAAAAGATGGCTGTCTGATTAGTCATCTTTTACATTTGCTACATCTGAACAAGCCTTATTTGGAGATAGGCAGTTACAGTGTTCTTTAAGTGCCCAGAAAAGCAATTTATTTGAAAATGGTGTTTTATTCATAAAGAGGGTGCTGGAGGTAGAGGGTTGCATTTAGATGTTTTGTTTTCCATTAGTTTGTGCTCTGCCTCTACATGTGATTAATGCATGGAAATTGATTACAGGTAGTAATCAAAACTAGCCTATATAACCTCCCAAAAACTGTCCCAACACAGGGGCCAACACAACCTGCCACAAACGATCATACTAGCAAATATGTTCCAAATACACCACATTTAATTAATCTATAAATGTATATAAATAGACAGAATGAAAATTACATTTACAGAATGAGACTTTGCACACAGTCTTTTACTAGATCTTCCAGAACTGTACCCAGATCTCTATATCTGACCTAATTTATCTTCACTAATTGCTTTTAAATTAATTTAACAATATGCAATTAATTAACTGACTGCAAATGTGACTATTGTTGAAAGACTCTTATTAAATCGGTTTGCCAGTAAAGATCGCAACACGTACATTAACCAAAAACGCCACACTTCTGTATTGCGTTGTGGAGATTTTACACCTTAAACCTGAGGTTGCTGCTCGTCGCGTTCGGCCGTAACGTGAGATCTCGGGAGCGCGCGTGGAGGCGGGACCGCGTGCGCGCCGCGAGCTTAATAACGCGCCTGGAGGAATTTCTCGGTTGGAGAGTGAGTGAGTGAGAGAACGGCGAGCGCGGAAAGTCAAGACGCACGGCTCATAATCGTAGGCATGATTTCGGAGTGGCCGCGTTGCGCGTCGTCACCTCGAGTTACGGTTCCTCCCGGGCGCCTAACCGGCTTTAATTCTTCTTCCCCGCGTTGTTGACGCGAGCAGGGAGCGGAGAGCAGCGCTGGCCCGGGCTGGATGGATGGTTATGGGGGAAGGAGCGAGAGCCTCCGCGCTACACGGCGGAACCATCCTCATCGCGCTCCTCTGCTTTCTTCCAGCACGTAAGTTATACCTTCACCAACTCATAACGTCTCCATGTTGGCTGGAAAAAAGATACATATTTTTTGTAACTTTAGTGAGCTGTAAGGTACAGCTTTGCTTCGCAGCACTTTCTCTATGCAACATTTGCGCTTACTTTTCCGTTCGGTGCAGCATCGCCACAATGCAGCCAAAGTTACAAACATGTGCACCTATGTTATTGTGATTCCCGTACTCCCGTATCGAATTTTTGTTTTTTGACGCGAAAATGTAGCGACGTTACATCCGCAGCGCCAAATCACCGGACGAGTATCAAGAAAGTCTGATCTAAGATTGTAAACTTTTGGCGTAAATAATAGTTTTGTGAATCAGGCGAAATGATTATGGTTGTTAACATAACATGACGTTATAACACAAATATTAACAGTGATATATCGAACGCTGATACAGAATGGCATGGTTTTGAGTTTCAGCAAACGGGGGCACAAATGGTGGTGTAATTTTTTCCATTAAAGGAGAAGGTTTCTCACCACCAAAGCGCCGCGTCAAAACGGGCGACTCTGTATGGCTATTCATTTAATAATAAATAAATTTTAAAAAGCCCTAAATGAGTTGATTTACTCTTGTTAGAATGTTTAAGCCAGATTTTGGAAGGCTTCTCGAAGTTGCTCAAACATTCCTCAAGCCCCACATTGCTGTTTTGTTTGGGGGAGGGGAGGGAGGTTCTGACTCTCCATCAGACTCCACAATCTTACCACTGCTTTTAGACATTTCATTATTGACTTGCACGCCCTTTTTTTCGATAGGTTTTGCTTGTTAATGCTCATCGAATTGGGAAATGGCAGTTTTAAAATAGAATGTAAACACATGAAGGTCGTGGTGTGTGTGTGTGTGTGTGTGTCTATGTGTGTGTTTAATTTGATCCTGCTCCTTATCTTGCAGTCTGTCAGCTAGTTAACGCCAAACAAAAGGCTGCGCTGTAAGTGACGGTCGTTGAAGTTGGCTAAAAGTTTATTGCTTTATATCACATAGGTGATAAATAGCCTTTGTTTTAAGATAGTGAGAGGTGAGTGTGAGAGATAGGGAGTGTTATTTAAACTGTCCTTATTATGCTACTAAAACCGGTCAAACATTTGCAAAAATGTGGTTATCACTATAGTGCAAATCTGAAAGGGTTTATCTAAAACGAGTTGAGCTACGTTAATGTCAAATACTTTTTACATTCAGTAAATAAAGTGTAAAGGTTTTGCAGCTTCATATAGTAATTAAGAGCACGACGCACAAATTGTGGCTGCACCACATTAGGAAGAATGAAAAATGCTATTTTTTCCTGCAATATATGCAGCAATAAAACAGACAAAAAAGTCAGACGAAATATTTTGAATAGCTGTGGTAAAATATAATTACACATGATTGAAATATGGTCAAACATTTTCACTATGAAGATTTGTTTCGTTATGACGCATGTACGATTCAGTAAAATGATGTAGTGTTCAGACCCAGCACAAAGAGGGTAAAAAAAATCCCTTATTTTTGCCCTGTTCGAAACCCCGCCACATCCTATACAACAGGCAGTCTACTTTTGTGGCAGCCCTTGTAATCCGATACATGGTTGAAATTGCATTTGCCTTTGATTATGGCTTTTTTTTTGCGGTGGACAGGTGGCTATCTTATATCCAGTTTGACCTGTGGAATGGCGAGACCTCCTCTCTGTTCCGCCCTCTGGTCCTGGAGCCAGTTTCTCTCCAGAGATCCTGTTTCTTTAAGGCGGCCGTCGTCCCCCCCCACCACCTCCTCCCCATTCCCTGCTGGCCTGCACGCCTGATGAAACTCTACCTAATCCCTTTACACAGGGCTAATTTATGACTCTGCTGGTCTCTTCTCAATGGCAAATTACATTGTCTTCATTCAAAGCCCTAAGACCACCCCCTCCCACACTCCCTATCCCTGCAGAGTTACCCACACACACACATGCAGAGACACCCACTCTCACACTCGCATTCAAACCACTGCCCCCTTCCGTTAAAACCGGCAGTAAATTCTTTCAGCCGTGCATTTGTCCTCCTTTTCGGAGGGGTCGGGGGGGAGGTGACTGACACCCGCTGTGTTTTTACTCACGGGCCCCTGGAAATCAGCTTAGCAATGCAAAAGAGGAGAGCGCTGAGGTGCGAAAGTGTGTGAGTGTGAATCCGTACTAAGACGATTAGCACCCGTATCTGCCGGCCTTTTCGGCGGTTTGTCTGTGGGTTTGAACGCCGGGTTCGCATTTGTCTCGCACTGCAAATAACAGATCAACACATCGCTCAGATATCGATCGAAATCTGGCTTTTCGGTTCTAATGCGGTGCCAACTTTCTTTATGTGAATTCATGCCACCCGTGGCAACGTAATCAGCTTCTGAAGTTGGTTGAGCTTGGAGCACTGTGTTCATTCTTTGTGTACGTTCTTTAACATCAGGAGGGTGCAGTCTTATCAGACGTGTTTTTACTGGCCGAGTACGTTTACACTCACTAGGAATTTGGCTTGGCAATCACTCAGAATGGCTTTATATCAGTAAAGAATGACCTACATGTACTGTATATTCACAGGGTTAGATATAAAGAAATAGCCCCGGGGAGCAGGGAAGTCGAATAAAAGCAGAGAAAAGGAATCTATGTACGGCCAACAGGTTTAGTCTAGCCCTTGCACATATGCACATTCCCTATTTAACTCATTAAGGGATTTGAATGGTACAACAGCCTTTTCACCAGGGTATAACGATCTTAAATAGCCTGTGATCCAGCGACTATTGTTAAAAACACAGCATCAGCCTTTAATTAAGGTGTTCTGCAGTTTTAAAAGCTATTGCATGTTAATAGTGACAGCTGGCTCTTGACTTTCTGTTATGTACATGAAAATCGGGGCAGTTGCTGTATTACAACAAATTTGATGATTTCCCAAATGTAAAGTCTGTTCATGAGCATTTTTTATGTTTCATACTTGGTGGGTTTCTTGAAAATCCTGAGCACACTGGAAAGCCTCTGTGCTTAATAAAGTGCACTTACAGTTGGTGGATGTTGGCAGCGCAGCGGGTCTCGGAGGCACGGACGCATCAGCTTTTCCTTGCACTTAGCTCTGCTATTGCGTGATGTCTGATATGCAGCCAAAACCTGTGGAACACAGAAACGAGATTAAGCACGTACAGCAAGTCAATCTGAGTCAACGTTAACATTTTTGGATTCCATGAAAATATTTACAACTCAACGCGCTATTTCTAGTTCAGTAACCGTAGCTTTGCCACAACTGGATTAGTCTAATCAGCAGAACAGTTGGGAAGAGCGGAAGAGAAATAGATGTAGGTTTGTAGAGTGAGAGAAAACAGCATTCTAATGGACTGCTAAAAGGTTCTTTACCTCAAAGAAACAGCTGCTGATAAATTGTGTAAAATTTTGTACTAAATGTTTTTAAGCATTTTTGCTAGCGGGCTCAGACTGTTCTGATGATCCTGTCTGCGGGGATAAAACACTGTATGAACACGATGAGTCAAAACCGGCTTAACGAGAACCATTTATGTTAATTTTGTAGTTATGATCTGGAAATACTACCATTAGGTCTCTGTGCAAGACCCTAAACCCAAAGTTGCTCCATGGGACACTGTCCGGAAGTCGCTCTTGATAAGAGCGTCTGCTAAATGCTGTAAATGTAATTAAATGTAAATGTAATGTCACCTGAATCTAAATCATAGATCAATTCAATGATCAGCGAAGCATTGATCCAAAATAAAAACTTAATTCGACACTATTGTGATAAAACTTGTGATTTACAGTACGTTCTCACTCTCTCTTTCCCTCTCCGTCCTGGCAGTCACGCTGCAGTGTAAGATCCTGAAGTGCAACTCGGAGTTCTGGGCCTCCACCGCCAGCTCGAGCCCCAAGGAGGAGTTTTGCACCGCGCTGCGCGCCTACAGCAGCTGCGTCCGCCGCACGTCCCGCACCTGCCGAGGCGACCTGGCCTACCATTCGGCCCAGCACGGCATCGAGGACCTGATGAGCCAGCACAACTGCTCCAGGGAAGGCCCCACCGCCCCGCCGCGCTCCCGCACCCCGCCTCCGGCCGCACCGCCCCCTCCAGACACCCACGTGCCCTCCGACGGGCCGGAGGTGTGCCACTACGAGCGCAGCCTCCCGCGCCACACGCCTCCACCCAACTACACCCACTGCGGCTTCTTCGGCGACCCGCACCTGCGCACGTTCACAGACGACTTCCAGACCTGTAAAGTGGAGGGCGCCTGGCCGCTCATCCACAACAAGTATCTGTCCGTGCAGGTCACCAACACCCCCGTCTTGCCCGGCTCGGCCGCCACCGCCACCAGCAAGGTACGCGGCGAAATGTGCGAGCGCGAACGGGTTTGCTGATTAAAGGTTGAAATGAATCGTGATACTGAACTTGCCCAGTTGCTAGTTAACGTAGACAATAAATAAAGTGATAGTGAAAAAATGTGACTCTAAATCAGAGTGAAATCTGGTTTATCTCTTGTAAGATCAGGAGAGTGTTGCAAAGTGAAAACGGGGTGAGTTTTACCTCTATTCCAGGCAGTAAAAAGCTGTTACGTGCTTATGCTGAAACGGTCTCATCTGGCAACAAAAATATTCTCTTTAAATCCACGTTGTTCGTCTCGTTGTCAGATTTCATCTAAGAAAAGAATGACAAAAACGTGACTGGACTGCACCTTAAATTCACGAACCCATTAAACAGAACATTTTCCCCCAAGTCGATTTCTGGACCCCTTCTTTTTATTAGCATCTCCACCTAATACAGAGTAGTTCCTGGACATCAGCAGTGAGGCGGTCAATAGCGTGACCGTAGCTGGCCCGGCAGAGCAGACGGCCTACGTGAGTGCAGAGCGAGAGTCTGCTTAGCATTTGGATTTGTTCCCCGACAGATGAAGACGCGATAAACGGAACAATTGATGAGGTCCTGATAAAGCCCTTTTTTAAAATGCAAGGGAATGCCAGTAGTGAGAGCGCGGTAATAACTCTTAATGTTACCCGGCTCTGGCTCTCTCCTTCCTTTCTTCTCCCTCTCTTTCATTTTCTTCTTCTCCTCCTCTTTAGCCTTCCAAGACCAGCACTGCTACGTCTGCGGCGTTGTTTGCGTGCACATTAAGGCCCGTGTTGTTCCAACTAAGTGCTCGGCCCGTGCAGGAAACTGCAGATATTTTCTGCGCATTAGCCGGGCCCCCGTACCTCATAAATTATCATTGTTTTCCTTCACGCTCCATTGGGCGGAGGGGAGAGGAGCCGCCTCGCCATTGGCCAGCCGTGAGGCCGGGAGGTGAAAGCTCAGAAGCGGGAGCCCGGCGCACAACGTAGCCGACGGCTAGTTCATTTATTTCGCGGCGGCCGTCCACCTCCAGCCGACCCTTCTGCAGCTGGAACCGTGCGACCGCCGTGCCCCGGTCTTCTCGCAGAAAGCTGCTCATAAGAAAGGAAGAGAGGGCAGGAAAGAACATTTTTGGGGGGCTGGGGCCGATTTTAGAAACAGACCAATTTTCCGTCATCAAGATTCGCTAATGATGCGCCATTAAGTCGATTGAGCCAGGCTCTGTTTTGAAGAGGGGGGTTTTGTGGCGGGTTTGGCTAATGACATTTTTTCGTGAGTTGAGCTTGGAAACAAATGGCAGGATCGCGTAGGGCAGGGCGATACGACCTCAAATCAGTATCACGGTTAACAGAACATTTGATCTTGATTACGGTTAATGGACAGTTGTTTCGTTTAGGGTTTTTTGTTTGCTTTTTTGCCTTAAATACGCTCAACAATTAAAGCCGGGATATTGTTTCTAATAAAAGGGTGTAGTCTGAGACCGGACGGGGTCACATGACACACACGGTAGTGTGGACAAATTTTTTTTTTTTAAGAATTAGCAGAATTTCAAAATCAAAGTAACCAACAAGGGCAAGATTACATTTACTGGAAGTCATTTAGAACTAGTGAATTTTCAATTGTCGGCCAGCCCTAAATTCCAGGGTGGGGGGAGCTCCGGCTTGACTCGGCTCGGGACAAAAGGAGAAAACAAGTCTGTGGGCAGATGCCACCTGTGCAAACAAGTCTGGTGCTGTTTATTGATAGGCCCCATTTTGCTCCGAACGACTTCCTGCTGCAAAACAGACGACCGACCGGAGCTTGAGGCTCCAAAACCCTGAGCCTGACCGGGGGTGATTGCAGGCAAATTTTGGTTGCCCCACCCCCCTTCCCCACCCTCCTCTTTCCCTCTCTCGCTCTCACACAAATACACGTTCTGCAGTGCCGAGGTCACATGGCGACAAGGGCCCGCTGGCTCTCCTAATGAAAGCAACGCAGAGCAGAAAGAGAGGTCGGGCGCAGCAGCCCTCCCCTAATTAGCCCCAGCGCAGGCCGAGCTCTCGGCGCTGGCACGAGTCCACTCCCTGGAGCCGAGACTGGGGTTCGCAGGCCGAGTCCCGGCACCGTGAATGGACCGCCTTTGTGTCTGCACACTGAGGCCCGCTGTAGCACTAGACTGGGAGCCGTGTTCCTCCGGAGTGCGTTTACATTGGGCCTCGTCCCCCTCCCTATTCGCCTGTTCCACAAGCAGCCGAAATGTGACATTGTGGAGAGGGCCGGGGACCGCCAAACAGCTGGTTTAACACCAGCCAAACACACAAAAACGAGGTTCAGACAGAAACAGGCGACGGTCCTTCTCCTTATACAATAAGACGGAGGCTTTTCAAATTGGTTGTAGGTTCAAATTGCAGAATTTGCACACTGACTGACTTGAAATTTGATTTGAAAGATTTTTCAATGAAATCAGGAGCTAGAAACTTTGGCCTTCGTCTACATCCCTATTACTAAATCAAACCGTAAAATTAGCACCTTTCTTCACCTCGACTGAAATACCATTACTACTACTGCTGCTGACAATTGTTTTTCTTCTTTCCTCCCAGCTGACCATCATCTTCAAGAACTTCCAGGAGTGCGTGGACCAGAAGATGTACCACGCCGAGACGGACGAGCTCCCAGCGGCGTTTGCCGACGGCTCGAAGAACGGCGGCGACCGTCACGGGGCCAACACCCTGCGCATTGTGGAGAAGGTGCCTGGGCAGCACGTGGAGATCCAGGCGCGCTACATCGGCACCACCATTGTGGTGCGGCAGGTGGGCCGCTACCTCACTTTCGCAGTGCGCATGCCCGAGGAGGTGGTCTACTCGGTGGAGGACCAGGAGAACCAGGACCTCTACCTGTGCTTACATGGCTGTCCGGCCAACCAGCGTATCGACTTCAGGACTTTCCGGGCGCGGGGGACCGAGGGGGCCCGCCCGGGTTTAGCCCGGGCCAAACAGGAGAGTCCTGCCCACGGCTTCACGTACCAGTCGGCTACCGCCAAGTGCAAAGAACGTCTGCCAGTGGAGGACCTGTACTTCCAGTCTTGTGTCTTTGACCTGCTCTCCTCCGGCGACATCAACTTCACGCTGGCCGCTTACTACGCCTTTGAGGACGTCAAGATGCTGCACTCCAACAAGGACAAGCACCACCTGTTCGAAAGGGACACCGGTGCCTTCAGCGCCGCCCCGACCGGATCTAGGCTCAGCTTTTGGACGCTTCTAACCCTCCTTGTCGTTTCCTCATGGACCGAGTTGTGTCGCTCGTGTCTGTAGAACGTCTCCGTCATGTCGTGGTGCTCGTCTAAAAAGTGGGTGTGTGTTTTTGCGAAACACATCAGCTTTTCGCCATCATCGCGTCCTGTTCCGCTGAGAGGACAAAATGCTTTGAAACGTTTTGGACCTCGCGTGTCATCGCCGCACTCACCTCTTCGTCCCTCAAAGCCATGGACTCATCTGTGTGTAGTCATTGAAAAGACATCCGACAAGTGTCCATTCCTCCGTCGTCTTCTCTGTGATGAAAGAGTCCGGGCGGGCGGCTGGGAATTGGATTAAGACCCGCTGCACCCAACACTCCCACAGTTTCAAGTTTTTACTGGGGGATGCAATTTTCTGAGGACGGAGGGCTGATCCTTTTGCAGAAAGAAGTGCTTTGGGAGATGCCGTCTGGTGCCAAGACAAGAAACCTTGCCTGTGTCTCCTGGAAAGGGAACGACTGGACAAGACGGGAGCTTTTATACAAAGCTCGGGCCGAACAAGAGAGTTCTTGCAGGAGCTTCTAGTCTTTGATGAGACTCCAGCTTTGGATGGAGCACAAGTTTCTTGTTCTTTTTTGGTCTGGAACAATCAGCAAGTCAGGTCCTCAACTTTGGGATTAATAATGTTGTGTTGGTTTTTGTACAGTGTGTGCGAGACTGTCACACGCGGACGAGAAGTCGTGTTCGGAGAGTCGAAGGAGTGAAGAGAAATGTTTCCGAAAGTCTTTATACAGCACCCAGGGTTCGCGTTTAGCTCTGGCGTGGTGGTCTGTGTGGGACTGCGAGATTTCTTCGTCTGCCAAAACCTCACAAATTGGCAGGCGGCTTGGAAAAAAAATCCCCGTTTCACTGGTTCGGCGCGTCGCACCCACACGTTACTAGCTGAGGCTTCACCAGTTGCTGGAACAATCGTTCAACCTTTTTTCGGTGTTCGCCGCCGCCGCCGCCACCTTGTCCAACTTCATTTGGACTCCCGTTTGATTTTCAGTCGGCGAACCAACGCGGCTCGAAACTCTTCTTCTCGAGGGTCAGGCGCCGGGGGAACGCTGGCCTCACACCTTTTTTTGGTGTTTACTAAGTCGATGCCAAGGTTTAGATGGGAAAGCTCGGTGTCCAAAGTCGTACAGTCGGTGAGGAACGAGACGGGAATCGTGTGGGTGGGTGTGGGTGGGTGTGGGTGTGGGTGTGGATGTGTGTGGGGCCCATGTGCTCGGGGAGGTGGGGGGAAGAATTCCAGCTGGTTGGCTAACGCAATGGCGCGAACACGCAACTGAGGCGGAGACGCGGAGCCGAAAAGTCTTGACTTCTAAGAAACGGAAAGAGGAAAAAGTCACAAACCCCCTCGCAGGCAACGTCCATCCATCATTCTGACTGCTCCTTAAAGAAAAAAGCCTGGCTTTTGTCCGCTTCGAGAAGGGTGTCGACGTTGTCGTCGCGCTGTAAACTCCGTTCCGCTTTCCGCAGATCTGGGAATTTATGGCAGATTATTTTTATATTTTTTTTTGGCCAAAGAATTAGCTCTGTCCATTGCCAGCGAAATTTCTGTCACTTCCTCCCCTTCTCTCACCGAACAGCTGAATTCTCTACCCCCGGTTTGTCTTGTGGAACTTTTTTTTTGCGGTGTTTTGGATTCGAACCACGTCCGCCTTTTTTTTTTTTTTTTGTTGGTATCCGATACTGGAAGGTGCTGCTAAATTACGCAAGGCAGGGAGGCGACCAGACATTCAACGTGTGATTGAGGAGATGCTTTTACAAGCCAAAAACATTAAACGAAACGAAACAAAAAAAAAATCTCACAACTACCTTTTTTTTTTTGGGACGCGATTTGTTGTTGTGGGGGGAAATCAAACGCTTTCTTCGTCATTGTTGTGTTCCGATAGCTCAAGACTTTCCAAACTTCTGAAAGTAGCTTCCAGCACCGAGAAGCCTGCTGTATTATGGTTAAACCTGCACCGAAGTCTCACACTTGCAAGTTTTTGGAGTGAGAGTGATCCTTAAGCCTGCACCTGGCGTTCAAAGGCTGCGTGAGGGAGATGCTTCACAAAAGGGTTTTTTTCCCCCCTAACCTATGAAGTCCAGAGTACATTTCAACTAACACAGCGGCCACAGCGTCCCACTACTTACACCGGCTGAATGTGTTCCTTAACAGTGTTTCACACACACACAAGCAGTGTATACAAGAGGAAATGATTTGAGAGTTTATTTGTTATAATTTATTTTCAACACTGTAACGTTCTACAGGTCTCAACGAACGCGACGGAAGCCTGTGTCGGTTCGTTCAGAAAACCAAGACCGCAGATAATAATAATAATAATAATAATAATTAAAAAAAAGAAAAAAAAAAGACTGTATTGTCAAATCTGGTGTTTGTGCGCGTAATGTTGTCCGTTCTCTATAGCTCTAAACAGTGTAATGTGAGTTGTACATAAGTTCGTGAGTTTATCGAATGATATTGTGTTCGTTGTGTTGACTTTTCCCGCAATCTTCCTCGTTACGTTTTGGGGCGCCGGCGCGAGCCGAGAAAGTTACCTTTGTTGTCATAAAGGGATAATTGTGTACATGAATACCTCAAACACCATAAATAATAATAATAATTATCATAATTATCATAATTATTATTACTAGTAGCGGATCTATAGAGCCTCGTTGGTTCTGTAAAAGCCGAAAGGCAGTTGGAACAAATGCAGATAAGAATTTAGTGAGGAGAGGAGTTGTTGTGGTGTTTGTGTTCAGTACTAAAGCACTTTATGTTTTGGGTTTTTTTTTTGTAAAGAAAAAAAAAATCTCTCTTCTAGCTCTTATTTGGTTCAACTTGATTGTGAATAGAAGATCACACTTGTGACAGTAGAGGGACGGAACGAAAAAAAAAAAGAGAGAGTTTGGGATGCTGTGACGTCCAGACGCCAGAGAGATCAAACTGGTTTTGTATGTAGGATTCAAATGGTGCCACCCACCGCCTGTATATGCTGTAAATTATTTATTGAACAAAAAAATAAAACGTGTCTTGTTGGATTGTTTTGGATGTACGACTTGTGTGGTGTTTGTTTAGCATCTTACAACATTGACGAGTGTATAAAAACCTCAGTGTAACACTAAGCATTTGGCAACTAAACGCCTAAAAATGCTGATTTCTCTCAATTTGGCTCAGGCTGCCCTCTGTTGGTCACATCAGTATAATTATTGAGTTCTAAATTTTAAAAACTCACTCTTGTACAACTACCAAATACATTTCACAAATAAATTCCCTGGTTGTCACAATAGTAATAAGATTGCACGTCATTTTTCAGTTCTAAAAGAAGAAAAAAAGACAAAGAATTTAGTTTTAAAACACTATTAAAACGCTATTGGACAGGCTGCCCCCTGGTGGTCATACTTGTGAATGGACGTTTTAAATTTCGATATTAAAAAGAGTTTCTGCTCGAAAACATTGAAGGCCAGCACTCACTACTGTTGAACAGTCTGACCCTATGGGCCTGACCAGTACTTGACATTGAAACTGCAAAACATTAAAAGGCTTTACACTCAAAGTTATAGTCCCAATACCTCCGAAGGACAAAAAAACAATAAACATTGAACAGACAAAACTTTTTAGTTTTAGACATACAATTTAGCTACAAAAAGAGTTTTGCACTGCCCAAAGTAGTTTTGGACTCCCAACAATGGCTTTAAAACACGAAGGACGAAAAAGACTAGAACATTTTAGACTTTAAAAACGTATAAGTATTTACACACCAAAATACAGTTTAAAAAACAAAAGGATAAACACACCATTTGACCAATGTTGACCAATTACAAGCAGAAATATAACTGCAAGCAGTGATTACGGGGGCCATGCAGTTTGCAGCTTTATCAGTTTTTGACGAGTGGACAGACGTTGAAAAATGACACGTTTCATCCTTTTATCTAGGGTGCTACGGTTCAAAACGTATTAGGCAAAACGCAAAATAGCAACTGGCAGAGTGGCGCAGTTTGTGCGCCTGAGTAGTGGGAGGGGTACCAGACCTACCTGCCAAATTTCAAAACTGTAGCCCACCCAGAGCCGGATTTCTATGACACTCGGTGTGTGGTGTTGCAGTTCTATGCCAAGCCCACCACATTTATTTGCATATTACAGAAATATGAAGACCTAAAATAAAAATGTGCTCGATAATAATTAAAGAAGAACGTCTTGGGATTCAAATGATACCAGTTGCATGCAGATTGGATAAAAATCCAGGGACTAGTTCGCAAGAGATGGTTTTGCATATTATGCAAATTAGCAAGAAATCCAATATGGCGGAAACAGATGCGAGGGTCTATAAAAATTCGGCTTGACCCAAGGAATAAGATGGTATAAGGTTTTTGAGAATCGGAGCTATGGTTCAAAAGTTATTAGGCAAAATGCAAATTTTTTTGGAAAAACGCAAAATAGCTTATATTGGTGCAATTTTTTTGCCCGAGTAGTGGGTGGGATATCGGACCTACCTGCCAAATTTCAAAGCTGTAGGTCTTACAGTTTTTTCTTCACAACGCATTTTAAGGCAGAGAAAAAAAAAAGAAAAAAAAAAATCAGCACGATTCCAATAGGGTTCCACGCAGTGTTCCACTGCATGGCCCCCGAAAAAAACTATTTACACTGCAAAACAGCGAAGGATAAAAAAACGTGAAGGATAAAAACACCAGTGACGCGTGTTGAATGATGTAGGAAAAGTTTAATACATATACGTCTATAAACAGTATGTACAGTGTAGTTCTTCTGAACAGTGGCTTTTTCACAAATATAAATTACTTTAATTGGCTTGTCTCGAAGAATAAACACAGGTCCATGAAGTGCAGGCTGGAGCTGCGGGAGGGGGAAAGGAGAGAGAAAGAGAGAGACAGATTTGGATTACACGCAAAAAAAAATCCCCTCCATCCCTCCGAGTCGCTGCAGCTCTGCTACTGCTACTGCCAGCTCTCTTCTCTCCCGGACGCGAGCTCCGATTCGACTCTCGCCATCCGTCGTCTCTCCCTTTTCGGCGCAAGTTCCCCTTTAGAACTCCTCCGTCCCGGGGAGTGACTTCCACCGAAAAAGCATCCCGTCGTAATACTGCACCGTCCCTTTCCTTAAGACCACGGTAACGCCTTGTACCAAAAAAACAGCTGTATCGTTCGAAGAATAAGGCACACATGGATGGAAAACAAATGAACAATAATAATAATAATAATAGTAATAACAATAAAAAAACACTTTTTGAGAAAAAGCGGAGAGGAAAAACAAACAAACAAACCAAAAAAAAAAAACACGATGAAGGTCATTTAGCATTTACACCCCGTCTGAGGATTTTGGCACTGAAGCCGGCGAACCCAAAACTAGCCGGCCGCTCTCGGCCCCGTTGTCTCGCTCCTGTGCGCCGGGTTCAAAATACAGATGGCGCCAACGTTCCCATTTAAAAGGTCAAAAGACGGCAACGGTAGTTCAAGGAAGGCCGTCTGTTGCTTGCTTTATAAACGGCCGGAGATGTAGTTTATTTTGACTTTTAGTGCAAGGTCAAAGTGGCAGTACTGAGTTCTTCAGTACCGACATGACGGATAAAGAAGTTCCAGGATCGAGCCACATATTGCATTCGTTCTGAAGAAAATAGCTTTAGCATCATTTTGTTTTAGTGTTCTGCACCGACCGAGAAGTTGCTCCAACCGTCGAGAGGAGAAATGAGCCCGTTATTCAGCCGTTATTCATGGCGTTAAATCACTGCCAAAAGTCTTGGATCTGGATTATTTCAGAACTCCAAAAGCTTAAATGTACACAGGGTTGCATGATGATTTTTTTTTTTCCTCTCGTCGCCATCGCTGGACGAGGTTTACGAAAAAGGATTTTTTTTTTTTAAAAGATGAAATCAATACAATCAGACCACTCATAATAAAGATTCTCATCTCAAGGTGCGCTGATGAAACATTCTTCTCCCTCTCCGTAAAGGCTACTTTTCACGGAATAATCCTTTATGTTCTTCAAACAAACCAAAGAAAAAGAAATGAAGAAAAGAAAAATCGTTACGTTGGCTTGGGAAATACTTCCTATTCTACTAACGACTCAAAAACAACAACAAAAAAAAAGGCCTAATAACAAGAGGCACTTTCAAGTTTCCGACTCGAGTCACACTTCAAAGGCCTTTAGCAGCAAGTTCGTTCTCGTCGTAGTCCATAGGACTAACCGGGTTTCGTTATTCCTTTCTTTTCTTTCTTTTTTTTTTTATCCCATGTTCACCGTTTCTGTCAAACGCCTGGTGGCTGAAACCCAGGAGGAGGAGGAGGAGGAGAGAGTGAGTGAGAGAGGGAAGGAGGGATGGGAGAGAGGAAAAGAGAGAGCGCGAGCTCAGCAGACCCCGCAGAAAAGCCGAGCTCCGGTTTTGTCACGTAGCTTTAGGGAAGAAGGCGAGACCGGCCGAGTTCTTCCGCGCTGTCGTCCAAACCAGGCGGACTCTCTCACCTGCGATCACGTCTTCCTGCTGTTCCAGTTGAGCTCGGGCGCCAGTTTGGGCTCGGCCGTCCTCTCCAGGGGCGACAGCGACTCGAGGGGGGACTTCTGGGCCTGCGGGGAGCGAGGGTCTATGAGAGGAGGGGGCTTGTCCGAATGAAAGGGGTGGTAGTGATCGGAGCCCATGGGCCCGTGGTTGCCCGGGCCGCCCCGGTGATCCGGCATCCTCCTGAAATCCGGCGGGTAGCGTCCTCCTCCTCCTCCTCCTCCACCGCCTCCGCCTCCATCTCCTCCTCCGCCCTGGTGGTAGTTCGGGGAGCGGTACTCGTCCGATCGCCTCCTTTTGGGGTCTGGGTGTCTGAAGAGAAAAAGGGGGGGGGGGAAATAAACGACCATCCGTGAACACACACGCACACACACACACGTATAATGTATAATAATAGTCTGTAAGGGGACGTTTTCCCAGGTGAAGGGAACGAGACTTTTGGTCCTATTCACCTGTCGTAATAGTCGCGGTGTCCCCGGTGGTCGCGGTCGTTGCCGTACTGGTCGTAGGGGCGCTTGCGGGGCGAGCCCGAGTTGCGGTAGCCCCCGGGGTTGCGGTAGGAGTCCATGTGCGAGCGGCGGTCGCCATAGTGATGGTCCTTGTACCTGTGCTGCTCGTAGGGGTGATGGCGATCGCCTTGCCACGGCTGACTGCTGTTGCCGGCGTAGCTGTACTTGCGCTCCCTCTGCCAGTCTCCCCGGTCTGCGGGAGGAGATTCGTTGAGACATATTCAGATATTTCGGCAGGTATCGACAGGTATTGGCCAGAAACGATCGATAGATAAAGGTATCAATCAATTTCTTTGTAATTTACTACAAATTTATCTCAGCAACGTAACAGTGCTTAAGGTTTGACTGAACCGAGCAGCCCGCGTTCGACTCGTAGCGTCATTCTGAGCCTCGCTAGTACTTCTTTGCTAGCGTAACTGCTGGGTACTGAGGTACTCATGAGCGAGGCACGTCCTCGAAGCACTGCATCCCGAGCGCTGCTTAAAAAAAAAAAAAAGCTGACCGCTGCTGCTTCACAGATGGGTCAAACGCAGAGGTTACATTTCCAAGGTCTCACCGTCGTTGGGGAAGTGTCTCTTGTTGGGCTGGCCGTACGCATCGCGGTGGTGCGAGTGGGCCGGGGGACCCGGGGGGTGGTTCTGCGAGAGGTGACTCTTCCCCGAAGGCTGAGTCCCGGTGGAGTCCCGACTCGAGCCGGACGCTTCGGGACGGAAGGGCTTCTTCCGCGAGGGGTCCTCTTTCTTCTTTTGCTCCTTCTGAAAAACCAGCAGAGCGTGAAGAGAATTGAGCACGACTGGGACGAGCGTCTACGCCTTCCAGCTCTCGATCTTGGCCCCCGAAAAAGAAAGAAAAAAAAAAAAAAGATTGTTTACCTCTTCCTCTTGGGAACGCTTCTTTTGGGCCATTTTATACAGCTTGTGCAGTTTCCTGGCCCCAAACTCGGTGAATTTGGACACGAAGATCCAAAGGTTCCTGTGTGGGAGAGAAAACGAGTTCTTTCACCTACAAGTTTACGATTTTGGAAGGGCACTCGCCCGACTGTAATGCAGTGGAGTTAATAAATTAGGGCGTAAATATTTTTTATGTCTTAGTTTTCTACCTAGACCACGCGATGCGGATTCTTGATATTATCTCGTTACTCCTACTCGCGAGGCTGAACTTTTGTGAATCGAACTTTAAGCCATAAGCGTATGATAGTCAGCAAAAATGTTATTTTCTCCCCCGAAAAAATAACCGACAGCACGCTCTCGTATTTGCGCGTTCCAAACGCCTGCGCCCGAAAGCGAAAGAGACAGAGCGAGAGAAACCTGCGCCAGGTCTTGACGTGGTCCGGGTCGCTGTAAGACTTAAGGCACTCGGTGATGCGGTCGCCGATCTTCAGCAGGCAGGCTCGCGTGTGCTGCAGCTGCTCCTGCACCGACAGGCCCTCGTCCGGCTTATCCAGCTGCTTCAGAGCCTTCTTCACCGGCCTCATCCGCTCTTTGCACTGGACGTGCGTGCACACAAACACACACACACACACACACGTTATTTCAAGGCGATAAGACGTCATGGATAATTACAGAGGGTCAAGTCACTTTCTGTCCTCGAGATTCAAGTTTATTGCACACAAGTCCGCAGAGAGCTGACGAGGCAAAAGACTGCACCGACTGAAAGGGACGCGACACCCTCCAGTTGGAGAAGTCGAAAGACGTTTTAAACTGGGGGGGCCAAGCGCGGCACTTTAGGAGCGAGGGACGACGGACAGGGAGATGAAAGAGAGGGTCCGTCTTTGGACGCTGGCAGGATTGGGTCTCTCTTAAACGCTCATGAATCTCATTACTAGGGCTGGGTATCGTTGCCGATTTCCTGAATCGATTCGATTCCGATTCACAAGGTCATGATCTGATTCAATTCTCAATTCGATTCGATATCGATTTATTTAGAGGTTTCTCTGCGTCAATACTAGTTTTGCTTCGAAAACCTAAGTGTTACACGGTTTTAGCCAGACGGCGATTTGAGCCGAAAGTACCAGCCAGGGCTCTATTCGGGTTTCAGTTTCACAAGCTTTATAGTTTCGCATTATGCTGTCATGAAGTAGCGCAGAGTCGCGAGGAAAAGATTTCCACCTGCCAATTTTTTCAATCGATATCGATTTTGGAATGAGAATCAGAATCGACTTTTTGAACCCAGTTCTACTACATTGTGCATGAGATTAAAACAAATTTGTTAATTTTGTCACATTAGAGGCGTAATCTCCGCTAAATGTAAAGATTTAGGGAACGTTAAGTGATATAATTAGACAAGGATACTGGCTAAAGTTAGCAACACAGAACATTAAATTCTGCTTGAGACTTTCTCCGGCTCTGACTTTAGAGACGCTTTTAGTTTTATTTTTCTCCATGTGAATTGAGATCACGGGTTCTTCAAACGATTCTTTCAGCAAAAACATTTATGGCACTAAATTAAAAAAAGTGATTTTTAAAAATGACTGAACAATAAAAAATATATATTACGCACTTGAAAGTTTTTGTAACAAAAATGGTATTTCTCATTTTATAGACCCTTAAAAGTCGGGGGCGGTGAACTTTGTCATCTCTGCTATATACTGTACAGATATACAGAGAGACGAGACTATCGGCTCCAGCTTGGCTATTGTGCAACAAGAAACGGGGAACGAAGAACAAATAGGGCACATTGAATAAACAATATATCAATAAAATACTAACTACACTACCGAAAGTTTAACGTTGATTATTAATTTTCCCATTCACGTTTTTTTTCTTTTATTTCCATCACTATTTACATTGTAGATTCTCACTAAAGGCATCAAAACTATGAATGAACTGTGTAAGGGCTGTTTGACCCAGAAGGAGAGTGATGGACATTATACCACATGGCCTGGTCTCCACGGGTCACCTGACCAAACCCAATCGAGACGGCTTAGATGATGGACCCAGAGTTAGCGCAAAGGGCCAAGAAGTGCCCAGCATCTGTGGGAGCCTTCCAAGACTGTTGGAAAAACTATTTCAGGTATTACCCATGAAGCCTATCGAGAGAATGCCAAGAGTGTGTAAAGCGTATGGTTATTTCTAAGAATCTAAGATATAAAAAACATGTTCTGGGTTATTTCCACTTTTTGTTTGTTTATACCTCTATATGTGTTCATTCATAGTGCTCTATGAGAATTCCACAATGTGTCCAAACTTTCGACTGGTAGTGTATACATTTTAAACTAGTATTAAAGTATTAAGTTAAGTATTAAATATAAACGTTAAACTAGGAGTAGAAAGAGAGACAATGTGGATGCAGTAGTAACCTACAAAAGTGGAAACGGACTTTTACACTGAACGTGTATGAGGTTAGTAACAGTTTCAATATGAAAATTTTATATCCAGTCTATTAATAAAACAATATCTCTTAAAACGCCTGACTGACATTGACGTTCGTGCAGATATTATAACAGCGGTGGAGAACCAGAGTTCAGCAATATTTTTCAATAATTTGTGGAGATATAGCCAACAACAATCTGTTCAACATAAATAATAGAAGTTTAATAAATTCAAATCATTTTTTAAAAATACTAAACATATAGCACTTGTGTTTTTAGGCACTAGCTGTCCACACTGTGCACTGCAAAAAAATAAACTTTGTACTCGACTTGAATTCAGCATTTTAATCTTTGTTACACCTCATTTTTTGGGGATTTATTTTGCAAGACTGAATATTGTTTAGATTATTTTGACTTGTTTCCATGAAATTCTCTTGAAAGTTATCCTACCGTGTAATACAACACTCCAATTGTGAGCAGTTTTTTCTTAAACAACTACATTGGTAAAGGAGTTGTGTTAACAGGTAGGACTGTAAGGCATTTTTTACTTGTTTCAAGAGAATTGGAGGAAAAAACTAGTATATTCTGCTTAATTTAAGTTGTGTATGCTTAATATTTGAATATTTTTTTTTTCTTGTTTTAAGAAACTTAGCAAGTGCAATTTTCGCTGCACTGGCAGATAATTGCTTTAGGCCAAGTATTTTTTTTCCCAAAAATAGTAAATTTTTTCTTATTTTTAAAAAGGCATTTTTTGCCATGTGTTGATTTTGCTTTTCTTCTGTCTCTGTAGGGTTCTTATACGTGTAAAAGCCAAAGACAATGCCACCCAGAGGATCATGCAGAATCGCCATAATAGAAATGAGATCGTAAACAATCGACATTTGCCCATTAATCGCCAAGCAGGATAAATAAATAAATAATAATGGACCGCTGAACGCGGCGACAGAATGGGCATGTGATTGCAGGTGGTAAATGAGGATCAAAGTGCATAGAGATGTTGCATGGTAGCGAACGGGTAGGTCAGTCTCTACCTGCGATCAGAAGGTGCAGGTGGTTGGAATCCGTTTCCACTCGAGATGCCTATGAGCAGGCATCGTCTCGCGACTGCTCGGGCGCTGTCTCTTTGTTAGCTGTTAGCTGCCCGGCCAGTTCTTCACGGATGTAGTCAAAATGCAGAGGTCACACGGTTGTGGTGCACCAGCGCTGTGCTGTGGTGGGTTCACAATGACGAATAATCACTCACTTTCACGATTCACGTCTCAAATTACATGGTGTGAGAGTCGATAGAAAGCGTGCGTTAACACTACACGACAAAAGGCTTGTCCTTTTGGCGTCAACACTGGAAAACGCGTTGGTATTCGGTATATATAATCGGAAGTGTATTAGCGACCCGATTGGAGAGGAAATCAGCGATTTCTAATGCAGTACCACATGGAGCGAGCGTTACGGGCGAGTTGCAAGTGTGCAGTCCGAGTCGAAAGTGTATACGACGGCGGAGTTCCACCCAATATTTGGCGGAAAATACACTGCGACGACCATGAGACGGCTTTTCACCTCGACGACAAAAGTATTGCCGCGTTTTAGCAATCGGGGCACGAGATCTGGTCTGACCCCTAATGCTTAATGCATACTATTAACGTTTACCGACCGCAAATAAGGCCTAGGAGTGACCAGGGGGTTAGAAACAACTCATGGGAGTTAGTCAAGGTGGGCAGCGACATACGGGGGAGGGAGTAGAGGACGAGAACTCACAATACTGAAGGTTTCCTGGTCCAGCTCATCATCCTCCTCTCCTATAGGGACAGGCTCACTTCCTGCGGTGATGTGGACCGGACCCTGAGCCTTCTTCCCTTTGCTTCCTGGTTTGGTCTGAGCAAATAAAGGGAGAAAGAACGTCACAACGCGGACCCCGGACTTTATCAGCGTTATCGCACTGGAATGACAAAAAATTTTTAAAAATGTAAAATCAATGGCTACAACCGGTCAGCCGGTCAAACCCAAAGCTCCTAGCGGCTTCTCACACTGAAACCTCACACCTTCCAGTCCCGAGTGAGCTAACCTTGTCTTTCTTGAGCTTTCAGCGGTTCTTGTCGCCTCTTTCTTTTTTTTTATCGGCGCCCTGCTTTCTCTTGTTCTCTTTTGGTGTCTTTTTTTTTCCTCGCCTTCCTTTTGCTGGGGGATTTTTCAGCGCCGTCGTCCTGGAAGAGACACCCACGAAAGGGGCGGGAAAGAAAATTCCCACAGAAACGTGAGCAGGGGCCGGACGTAAAAAAAAAAAAAGAAACGCAGCTTTTGACCTCGAATTGACCGCCGAACCGTCAGCGATTTGATACGCCGTCGGGGGAAGGGGGGGGGAGCGTTACCTTTACTTCGCCTTTCTCCGAAAGGGATGTCGACAGGCGAGGAGAAGACATCTCATTGGCTAGCTCGTCTTTTGCCGCCTTGTTCTCTTTCTTGGCTCGAGGTTTCCTCTTCTTCACTTTGGCCTGAGAATAAATAAGCCAAAGGTCACCGATTACACGACATTCGGTCTAGATCCGTCAATAACCGGCCATAACCAGTCGTAGAGCCGGACCCAGCTTTCCCAGGCGAACTTGCCCATCATTTGCGTTGCGTGTCCTCGGTGACCAGACAGAACGTAGTGGGTTTAACACTCACCTCCTCTCCTGCTTGGAGACGGTCTTTACTCTCCTGCTCCTTCTTCAGCATCTTTAACAAGTAATCCGCCCTCATCTGCAGCTGCTTCGCATGCGGCTTTTTGTTGACGTCGTCTAAAAGGATCTACGTGAACGACGCCGCCGATGATAGCTCAGGAACGTAAAAATCACACAAAGACACCCACCAGATCAAAGCCACGCGTTGGAACACACCTTGTCGGAGAGCTTGAGGTCCGGGTCGGTCTTGATCAGGTCCCAGTTGCCGTAGCCGTTCTCGTAGACGCCCAGTAAGAGCTGCGTGTCGTCCTGAGTTGTCCCAGTCGACGTCGAAGTGGGGCGTCTTCAGGCGACAGGTCAGCTGGAATCTACAGAGAGGAGTGTCATGATGAGTATGGGGTCTTAGTCCCACTAATGCTGATTTCCATGGTGATGATGATGACGATGATGATGGAGGAACCTGGACGTCATCACTTACTTGCTTCTGTCCGCAGCGTTGGAGTGTATCACTTTGTGAAGAGGCTCAAACTCCTCCTCGTGCTGGATGATGGACTTGGCGTGACCTGAACGCCGAGAGATCTTGATGTTGATGCCACGCCTCTTCCCAGGCCCTTTAGCTACAAAGTGATCAAACGGCAATGTCAGAAAACATCTGGAGTCGGAATCTGGACTTTCTCTCTCACACACACACACACACACACCTTCTGTGGGATTATCCTTCATTTGCTCCTCATGTTCCTGTATCACAGTCACACAGCTGTTGTGGACCAGCTCTCCCAGCCTCTTCAGGTCCGAAATGGACTTGTCCACCAGCTCCGAGTCCCGAGCGATGGCCTCAAGCCTTTGAGACAACGTAAAGGAGTTAAGCACGAACCCCCCGAATGGAGGAATGACCCTCAAAACAAGTCTAAACATAAAAGACCTATTTAAATATACTTGGAAAAAAAACTACACAACATTGCACCCAACGAGATTTGTGTTCCTTCTGCATGTCGACAGAATCATGGACAGGAAGACATCCATAAGATGTTCCCCTAGACGCCTCACAGCCACAGAACCTGCAGTTCAGGCGATCTGAAGCCATCGATCGGAAAGTTAAGCAGGTTTGGGTCTGGACAGTGCTTAAGAGTGGTCAGGAATATTGATTGCCGGCATTGAGAGGCATTAGTCGGACCAAAAGGAGTCTTCATCCCGTATTCTGTGGGCATCCCAGTGCCCCGCTACAGTTTATGTGGAAAAATGTGCGCTCTTTTAGATGAGATTTAAAACGGAGGACCAGACCTTCATGAAAGCTCCTGAAAGGTTCCTGGGCAGCTTTCTAAAAGAGCTGGAGCTGGGTCACTGACGTCCTTCAAAAACCGTTCAGTCCTTTCACATTGGCCTCGCAATCATCAGCCAAAACTCGTAATTGGTGAATTCTCTTCATCATCTTAGCTAACGTGTGGTCAGCACTCCAAAAATATCTCACTACGACGCTGGAGCGGCCTAGAAAATCTTTCAGAAGAGTTTGCAACTTGGTGTATATAAATGTAGCTGTGCATCATTCAATTCATACCTCAAGTGGGGCTCCGAATTTTATACGCCTTTATGAACCTGTAAAACACACAACGTCGAGTTTATTTCAACACCACCACGAAACCACTCAACCGTTTCACCTTCTTACCAACAGACGCAGACCAGACCCAGCATACCTGCGGATCTCGGCGTCGGTGAAGCCCTCCACGTTGTTCTTACGGGCGCGGGGTCGGCCTCTCCGCTTGGGCTTCTTGTCGTCCTCGCTGTCGCCGTTTCGCTCTCCGAGCCGGAGGATCGGCCCTTCAGCCTGAGCTTAGATCCCGCGTCGCTATCGCTGTCGTAGGCCTGCGCCTGTCGGAGCACAACACAAGGCCTCACTGGAACGCCGAGCCGCGACGCTTAGGCGCGCGTATGAAATTCGCTGATCTAGAAGCCGCAACTATTTTCATCACGCCTTTAAGATGTTAAACAGAGCTTCCACGCCTGCTTTATGAGAACTCACGAGGTCTAAGTGCCGACGCGAATCTTTACCCGCACGCTGAAAAATTTCATGGTTACCAGGCGCGCAGAGGAAACCTTCAAACGCACCCCGCACTCAACGCTGTTGTCATTTTTTAAATCACCCCCAGTCGTAAAGAGGAGTAACGCAGAGGGGAGCAGAACGTACAGAGCTGGTCTCGCCGAGGTGGTTGTCGCCTACAAAGTTAACGAAGCTGGCCACGTAGTCCACGGCTTCAGACGCTCGCTATTAGCATGCGGGGCTTGAGGGCGGGACTCTAGTCTCTAATGAGTCGTTACTGTCTGTCTGAGTTATTACAGCGCGACCGAAAAGGCACAAACTTAAGCTGGAAAAACCCTAAAGGTGCAGTGACGGTAAAACGCAGTCTGTAAATATATCTCAAATATACAGATCAAAGTCTTCCTATTTCCCAAGATCACTCTTACTGAGGTGGCTATGAACTAAGACGCATCACAACGGTATTGCAAACCGTTAGGACCGCTAAACTTGTTCTCAGATATTCTGGAGACATATAATCCAGCCCAGATCCCCTCTTTCTGCAAAAATATAAAACACGTTCGAGCTCGAAGCTTCTTACTCTTTTGCTCCGGCTCCTGGGAAGCATGTAGATGTCTTCCATCTCCTTCTGCTTCTCCTCTTCCTCCACCCGCCTCCGCTGCTCCTCGGGGATAATGTCGCCCATTCCCTTGGCGTTTCTCCTCGAGTTTCCATGCCGCCCACATGGTGAAGTTAGCCACCTGCCGGAAGAAATGCACCTCAGCGTTCCCGCCAAGAGCAAACGGCAAATATTGGCAATGGACAACAGACCGGAAGAATGAAGATTTGACCGCTGCTATTTTTCTTTGTCTTCAAATCCCCTTGCTTTTATTTAATGACCCTGCTCTGGTCCCTCCTGCATGACCCCTACGATATCAGCAAATCAACTGAGCGTGATGGAACTCGAATCGTCGGTTGGGATGAAGCTTAAGTCCCGGGCCAGTCCGGAAAGTATCACGGCCGTAATATTAAACTGAGTAAAATTACCTTAAACTGAAAGGAGTCATCCGCCGCTGGAACCTGATCGCTTCTCCCTTGTCTCTCGCCAGCCGCAGGATCTTCGCTAATGTCTACCTCTGCAAAGGATGCAAAGCATAAAAAAGCAAAGACTGCTGGTGTAGAAATTCAAAACTCCAAAACGGTAGGTTCACGAATAAAACGCAGTACTAGCGTAAAAGTACTCAAGTATCTCATATTAGCCGGACTTTCATATGAGTACCGGTCATTAACATAAAACATCATATCCCAGAGCATTTCCTTCAACTAAAATATCGAATTCAGCGGAGGAATTACAACAAGATTAATACCTGCGGCTCCGATTCCTCTCCTTCAGGCTCTTTAAACAGATCTTCCGCTCCAAACTTCAAGATAGCCGTAAGTTCCTCCTTATTAAAGGGATTCGAACTGAGAACAGCAGAAATGGCATAAAAAATGAGCGCCAAGTGAGTAACACGCCTAAATATAAACTGCCAAGACACCACTTAGAGAGTTTTATCTTTACGGATAAACTCACTTTAGTCTTTAGTTGTTGTCCAGTACTGTTCGTCCGGTGGTGTCCATTCTCTGAATGACGAGATGGTCTAGAACCATCTTCTTCTTGGCCCTTTCAATAATGTCCTCCTCCACTGTCCCTTTGGTGACCAGACGATAAATATTGACCCCAAAGCAAAGGAAAAATATATTGAAAATTATCATCTAAATGTGTGTAATCCAAAATGCAAGGTGAAAACAGGTAAAACAGCGTAAAAAAACGTATCGGCAGAACACAACACTGCTTACTTTGTTTTTGGCTCATCCCCAGGGCTCTGGCTCAGCTTCTGCAGGTCGCTCTGGGATTCCAATCCGGAAGTCAAGATGACCACGGTGTCGCCGAGGCCAGATTATCACCCAGACCGCACGGGTGACAAGAGGAAACAGAAACTTGGAGGACGGAAGAAAAGAACTGAGAACAACTATACGCAGCGACTGGCCGGGCTCGAACCTAAACAAATTCACTCACGTATTTATTTAACAGTATGTCACTGAAGTGTATTCCTGGACCGAAGCTCAAGTCAAAGCAGAGTGTGTCTTAATTCCCCAAGCTTAACGACTTGAAATGCGGGGAGTGACTTTCATACGCATACACGCGCCTCAACGTAGTTACCGCGTCAAGAGAGTTGTGCTCTGGCGAATCAAGCCGCTATGAGCCCTGTCCTGGGACATGCAAAACCGCACACAACCCCCAGTACTCCAGTTTTGGTACATACCTCCGAACCCTCGGCGTTAGCAAGTGATCGGTGAGCCTGCTTCCGGAGTTCTCCCTTGATGGAACCGTCCAAGCGCTGAAAAGTACGGAAGAAAATCAAATAAAGAAGGTCAAGCGCGTTATTTGAGCGGCGTGCCGTCGGGTTCTGACCGCGGGAGAGAAATCTTTTCCTCAGTGCAGCGCTGAGAATCGGTTGTCCAAACAGTCCGAAGATTGCACAATCACTGCCAAAAATAACAGAGGCAGGACGCTTTGCAGGCCGTGCCGCGGATACAGGCTGCAGCCCCGACACCCGAAGTCAACAAGAGCCAGGCCGGATACGGGCTCAACTCGATTTTGAAGTGCGCAACAACTTCACACACTTGAATAAAAAGGGAAACCGAGGAGGGAAATAAGAACGCATCCGCAAAAATTTCATTACAGTTCACAGTGAGCACGAAGCCTGGTTGTAACATTTCGTAAAACCTCGTTCTGTAAGGCAACGTAAAAAAAAACAACTTTGATGCTCATCCCCATACCTGGAACGGATAGCGCTTAATGGTCAGATAGTCTGCCAGGATGTCCAACATTCGGACCATCTGGGAAAAGATGAGCACTCGATTGCCTCGTTCCCTCAGACGGGTCAGCAGCTTGTCCAGGAGAACGAGTTTGACGCTGCCGCGGACCAGAAACTGTCCAAGGAGAGAGGAAAATCGAGAGTTAAAAGGGTCTCAGGCGATAAGAGGCGCAAGCTGGCGACTACAGTGTAAGAGGTACTGACCTGCAAGCGTTCCTGCTGAGTCTCCTGCTCGCCTTCCTCGGACTGCTTGATGAGGAAGGCGTGGTTACAGCACTTCTTCAGCTCCATGACGATGTTAAGGAAGCCGGAGGAGCTGCCCCTGGTGCCTTTGGAAAGAGCTTTGTAATTCCGTGTGAGAATCCACCTTAAATAGGAAACAACACGGTGCAAGAGTTTAGGTAATATGTTTCAAACTACCTCTGCTTAAATTAAAGTAGAAGAACAAACAATATAGGCCATGAGGATAACGCAGGGGTCCAAGCACAAGCACGGCCAGTGCCTTTTTCGTCGCCATAGCGCCACCTAGTAGCGGAGTTTCCTGTTCTTATGAACATTTCAAGTGAGATCGCATGTGTGTCTTTAAGTTTGTCGCCATAAACTCGCTGGGGTTCGAGTTATTACAACTTGATTGAGTGGCGAACTCAGGGGTCCAAGCACAAGCACGGCCAGTGTGCCTTTTTCGTCCGCCATAGCGCCACCTAGTAGCGGAGTTTCCTGTTCTTTGGGCGGAATGATTTCAAGTGAGATTGTGCATGTGTGTCTTAAGTTTGGTCGCCATAAACCACAGGGTTCGGGAGTTATTTCAACTTTGATTGAGTGGCGAACGCAGGGGTCCTTCGCCACGTTAACGGCCAGTGCCTCTTTCGTCCGCTTATAGCTACTACCTAGTAGCTGGAGTTTCCTGTTCTTGGGCGTGAATGATTTCAAGTGAGATCGCACGCCGTTGTCTTAAGTTTGGTCGCCATAAACCACAGGGTTCAGGAGTTACCATTTAAAGCGAGGGTTATGCCAATGCCTGCGGCTATTCATTTCTGCATATGGCAGCCATTTCGCTGGTTAACTCAGTAGCATTCGACAATTGCTGGCAAGGAGTGTCTTACAGTAAAATAAGACCAAGAATGTGCAGATCAGTTGAAAAACCACAGACTAGTTTGCAAAAATTGGTTTGGCATATTATGCAAAATTACAAAACAACGACTGTATATAGTCCCGTGGTCCCGATTTGAAAGTTGTTTGATTAAAGGCAAAAAATCAGAATCAAATTGAATTTTGGAAATTGGCCTCAGCAGTCATGAGATATAGGGCTGCTTGCTCACAGCTGCATTTCCCCACACACGATTTGGTTGTTGTCGCTTGCCTGAGTATCGCAAGGGCCAGGTTTCAAGCTTCTGTGACTTACAGTTTAGGCTGCTAGATGCATTTATGCGTAGGTCTATATATACATATATATATATATATATATACATATACATATATATATATATATATATATACATATATATATATATATATATATATATATATATATATAAACAAAAACAAATCAGAACAAAAACAACAGGGTTTCAGCACTTCGTGCTTGGACCCCTAATAAACAAAGCTATTACCACAGCTGATGGTGTATATAAGTACGCTGCATCTTGAGGAAAAACATATTACGAATGGCCGGAGAGACATTTACGTCACATTAACGTAAACTTGTGTTCACCACCCTTCCGAGCAGGGAGTCATAAACCTCATAAAAATGTGTCAGGTGCTGTGTTGTTTTCAGAAACCCTTCAAACTTTCAACACAAGGCTGCAATTTAATTCAGCATAAGAGAGAAGAAACTGCCTCATGACGCAGTTTGCCAGCACGCCTTACACGACTTACTTGTAGAACTGTTTCTGCTGGGCGGACATGTCCACCCGGAGGATCTGCTCCACCTTGGCAGGCAGCGATTTCTCTACGTCCTTCTTTACGCGGCGCAGCAGAAATTCCAGCACTTTGTGCAGACTCTGATAGCCGCGATCTCCTTTGGCATGCTTCGTCTCGAAACTTCCAGGAATGAGAAACTGAAACAAAAAGCAAATTACCTCAGCAAGAAAAAAACTAACCCCAAGATCCATCACACATTCAAAGGTTATAAATCTTGCAAAACTGATCCATGCGGGATTAAGACGACTTGTCGGCATCAGAAAGTGCAGAAGAGACCATGCCCTTGAGCTGAAGTTCTGGGAGCGTGTCCCCGATACAGCCAGGTTGGACCTGAGGTCGATCAGCTGCCAGGCAGCAGCTTGTCGCCACCTCCTTAGCCGGTGAGCCTCATCCACCCCGAGGAAGGCCCAGTTTATGTTCCCTAAGACGCCCTGCACAAGTAAGAACCGACATCAACAGTCTGTTTGCTGCATCCCAACTCTTCATCATTGTAATGGCAAATGCTGATGCTGACAGACAATAACAAACCACACCAGAGCTATATGTAAGAAATTATAGCAAGTAGAGATGCACCGATCAATCGGCCAGCGATCGGAATCGGCCGATTTTGCCTGAGGCTGATCGTCACACGTATTGCCGATTTAAACCGATCTTATGCGCTACTTGCAGCACAGCCACGCGCGATTCGGGCAGCTGCTCATATGCACGCCAACGGAGGCGCCTTCATCGCAAGGGCGGGCGACCAGGAAGCGCGAGTATACGCCACATCGGGCGCAAAACTGGAGCTGCCGCAAAATGGCTTGTTTCAAAACATCTGGCGGGCGAATTTCAGTGGCGCGCGTGAAATGAAACTCGAGATAATAAAATTAAGAATCGAAATGCCGTCGTGATAATATTAAGTACGAACTATATTTTTCCTCTCGCGAATGTCCTTTTTCCTCTCAATCAGTTTGGGGGCGGGATTTTTGACAGCTTCTGCCTGCGAATCCTATTGGCCGATGGCTCCTGGTCTTGGTGATTGACCGCGACACTACAGACAGTTTTAAGAAAACCAAAGATAACAAAGAAAGAGGAGCATACAGGATTAAACGGTTATACTTTTATCAACCTTATAATTATAATTTAATGGTTAGTCTTTACACGCTTAATACATCACATCAATGGCTCCTCTGCCCAATTTGTCTGTCCCCATCCAACATAAACGAGATGGCCAAGTCAATCACAAGACGATCACTAGGATGATCAGCTGTTTTCCATAGTTGAGATACAGGCTTCAGAAATCTGATAAATCACCTCTGCCCAAAATACACAATGCCAAGTAGGCGCTACTAGACGTCAGTTGTTATGCATTTTTATGTGTGTTACATTTATTTATTTAAATTTGTAAAGAAAATTGTATGTTATAAAATAAAGCATTATATTAAAAGAAAATTAGATTTGCTTGTATTTGCCGAGAGCTGCCACTATTATATGTCACTATTATAAAAGTAATCTGCAAACAGGAAAAGTAACTACTGCTATATTAAAAAAGGTTGAAACCCATTTTTGTGTCAATGACGTCAGATCACTTGGCAGCTCTAATTTTCTGTTATCTGGGAAAAAAAAATCGGTATCGGCCGATCACACTTACAAAAAGATCGGTAATCGGAACCAAGAAAATTGCAATCGGTGCATCCCTAATAGCAAGTAATCATACAATGAACTTAAGATGTCACCAGAGATGAAGGAATTAGGTTACTCTGAAATACTGATATCATCGCTGACAAATTAGTACAGCCAGAAGAGCCCACATTTTTAAATTTTATTTCCAGCCCAGAATCAGGTTTATGTTTTTGCTTTTAGGCTTGGCCTGTGGCGCCACCCGCCGCTTATCAAGCATTTTCCGGCCAAATCACGAAATCTGTAGCATTTCGGCATCCGGGTTGTCAGTTACCAAGCTGCAGCTATGAGTGTTCTGGATTCCAAATGTCTGACGTTACTAAGACTAAAAGGCCTCGCTATGACTCTCAAAAAGGTCTTGACAAAAGCGAAAAACAAAACGAGGATCAGCACAGGAGATGCGTGTGAACGATGGGGACGTCTGAAATCGGAGAAGATCTTCAAGACAGGTGCTGAAGCGGCGCATTTTCTACTGAACGGATAAGATTTAAATGAGGGTGGCGAATATTTCAAATATTTCACGACTGTAGCCCATGTGCAGGAGGGTCATACATAAAAGGTATTTTCCACGTATTTCACTAATGCATTGAGCACACCTCCGATCTCAAAGAACGAACAATCTATGATTTGTGCGTTCAAATACTGTAGATGCGTCACTGCTGTGTGTGATGACAGCTGTGACAAAACGCTGCCTTACCTTATCTTTCAGTAGTATTTCATATGTAGTCAAAAGCGCGTTGAACTTGATTCTTTTGGTCTGGGGGTTGATCCACTCGTAATCGCGGATCTACGCGCGAAACACAAATTGGATATTAAGAAGGCAACATTCCCCCGCAAAAACACAGAGCAACAAAGGTAGGTCCATGACGACAGCGGCTCTTTTCCGTACCGTCTTCCTGCTCAAGACGTCGCCCAAGTAGACCACCACGTTCATATCGGGGGCCCAGGTGTCGAACTCCCGCTGCCAGGAAGTGAGCGTGGAGAGGGGCACCACCAGAGGAAGGGCCCGTTACAGCTGGTGCTGATGGAACAGGTAGGAGAGGAAGGAAATGGTCTGGATGGTCTTCCCCAGGCCCATCTCATCAGCCAAGATAACACTGTTACACCTGCAGGACACACAGCAGAGTCACGTGAGCAAAAGAGCTCAAACGAAAAGCAAAGTACTCACAAGGTCGGGCGCTTATAAAGCCTAATGACATTTCCACGTGTAATTTTGTACGCCAGAACTTTGATGAGCACGTGACGCTTCCCCAGTGCCAATCTAACACTTCTGCTGCGAATACTTTTGGGCCGTCACACGGTACACAGAGTTGAGAAACGGTCATCGAACCGATTCTTTTCTATAAGTAAATTCTTCCATTAACCAATCAGCCCCTGAGAACAAAAGCTATGATCAGATGGTTGGCCTGGAAGCAAGACGACAATCAGTACTACAGTGGAAAATCATCCAAAATGGTGCATGATCTTAGACCGTTTCATCGATATGTTTGGCTGGAAAACAATTCAACTGAACTTCAAGTTCATGTGGTTGTTGTCAAAATGTTTCACGACCCAGATTATCCAGGAATAATGTGGCCATTAGGAGAAACGAATGCGTCAACGTAAGAGGGAAGCTGAACTCTGATTTTACTGCACTGTTTAAATTATAACGGTACTTGAAGTTTTCACGGTCAATCTGTAAGATAGTATCTAGTTGGCCTATAAAATGAGCTGCTTTTTGCAGAGAACTACATTTCTATAATCCTTCATACGCTTCCGGAGTTGCCATACACAATGAAGGAAGCATGCTGGTTGCCCAGAATAAACAATGAAAATGGAAATAAACTGCAGAATTGTGGAGCAGAACGCTGTTGTTGTATATTTATCAGCTAAAATATGGTTTTGTGTGTAATAAGGACGCTTTTATCGAATCCGGAGCGTTTAGCTTATAACGGCGCCATGCGCTGCCGGGTCATTAACACAGCCAGCCGCTACATTGGCGTGAAAATGCTGAGTTTGCGCGCGCATTTACTTTGTTTCAGTGCGCGGAACATCTCACAAATACTTGCTACGAGGATCAGGTTCCGGCCTTGATCGGGCGGCCATCGAACGCGCAGTGTCACCATGTTATTAAGCGTCCGTGGTGAAATGGCTAAGCGGAGCGTTTCTAAAGAGTAAAATGAATTAAACGGGCGCATGGCGCCACATCAATGCCAAACTAGAGCGCCAAAGAAATTTATTTGCCGCGAAATATTTGCGCTTATATGTGAAGTCACATGTGTAAAATGTATATTATATTTTCACATATATATGTGAGAAGTCGTGGCGCAAATGTGAAACTCGAGAGCACAAAATTGCTAGTTGAAAAGTGCTGCCAGGATCATATTGCGCCAGGAATTGCATTTTTTCCTCTCTCGCTAATGTCTTTTTCCTCAATGTGTTAGCCGTCCTCGCCACAAGAAGCAGACACGACGAGTGGCTTTTTCCCTCGAGTGAGACTTCTGCACGACGGTTTGAAAGCGGGTGGGTTTTGGCAGTTTGGGGGTGGGGTTTTGGCAGCTTCTGCCTGCGAATCCTATTGGCCGATGGCTCCTGGTCTTGTGATTGACTGCACACTACAGACAATTTTTACAGAAAAACCAAAGATGACGGAGGAAGAGGAACCTTACAGGTAGTTAACGCAAGTTATAGTTTATCAAACCTTATAATTCCCTCATTTAATAGTTAGATTCACACGCTAATAAGCACTTCCAATCAGTGGCTCCTTGCCCACTTAAACCGAGGACGTTTGAAAATTTACGCCCGCAAAATTCTTGCGGCAAGCCGTTTCGCGCGCTCTAGTTTTTTGGCATTGATGCGACGCCATAACGAAGCTTCGATTCTAGAAAACCGCCTCGGCCATTTTTTGTAACAGAATTATTCGAGTTACTGGAACAATGGTTTCAGCTCGACTTTACCGCAGTGCCACTTCCCATGCATAAGGAATCGAGCGTGCACGCATTAACAGATCGGCTCCATAGAACGACCCAATGCCACCGACACCCGATCCAGCCGTCTGAGCCGTTATTGGACCGATACAGATCCGCATATCGGATCGGCTACATCTCTAGTTAAGCTCAAATGATCAGGTTTTTAAAAAATCTCTTTGAACGGTACCTGCACCAAGAGTGTGCCAGCCAGTTCAGCCCGGCCTAACTGGTAATCTCTCAGGCCCAAGTTCTCGCCCCTCAATGTAAGACGCAAGTTTCTTCAAAGCCACAAACCTGGCCTTCTGCTTCAACACCTTCAGGGGAAGAGAAAGAAGAGATTTCAAAGACTTCACAAAAAAGAACGTGTAGCGAAGTCAACGGCCAAGGGAAACGCTCAAAACTTATAAGAATTTTAATTTTTCATTTTTAAAAAGCAGCATATGTGACCCAGCTAAAGCTATTTTTGGCAACTCTCTGTTTTATACCTAAAATACCTACATAATTTAAAGAACATTTTCTGAAAAAATTTCACCTTGATATCTTTAATACTGACCAAATAAGGCCATGTCAAAGATTTGGCAAATTACAGGCTCAGAAAAACAGGTTTTTGAGAAATTTCAATGTAAAAACACACATATTTTCAACACTGATGCATCTTTGAACCATAATTATCCTGACTGTGTGTGCTGGCATACCAAAATTAAAGTTTATATTCTCCATTTCAAGTGATATTCCACACATTTATGGAAAAATTCTGATACTTTTGGAAAATGGGTCTATTTATTTCGATATGCATGGCGGAAAAGCATGCATATCAACACGAAAAAGCGTGTTTAAACACTCGGCTGCCTTCTGTTCCTTGCTTATTGGAAAAAACTAACCTCAGAGTTAGCTGCCAAGTCTTTTTTTTTTTGAGAGATACCAAGCATAAATGTCGATGAAATAGCCCTGTTAGATTGATAAAACGCTCATCTACTCAAACAAAGCTGTTTCTGATGTACACAGTGACACAAAGCAACACACACAGAAAGCGTGCACTGCCAAAGTCGAATTTACCTCTTACCTGACGCGGGATCGTCATGAGCATTGATCTTAATGTCTGTATGTACCCTTTTTATAATGATAAAAGAAGTCTTTAAACCAATAACACCCAAATTTCACCAGTTGCTTCTTGCAATATAGAGTAATCCCAAAGACGTTAGAAAAGCAATAAGTTTATTTATTAACTCTCCAGTATTTTCCGTGAAAATGGAAACGAAGGTGAATAAAATCAGAATTTCGCTTATTTATCCTGTTAGAAATTACATTCAAACATTACATCCAAAACCTCAGTACATAATCTATCATTTACTGCAATAAACTCATATGGCATATTGTTGACATTTTTCTCGCTATGACTACTTTGATTTTTATTTCACAATTAGATTTGGCGATTTTAGCCGGAGCTTACAGGCGGGTCACAGGCTATTGTGTGACGTGAATGTACAGGGAAAAAAGCAAAATCAACCGCTACAGAAAAAAGTGGGGAAGTCACCACCCACAGCTCTGGGAGGATGGTCTTGAGACGTTTCTGTTGTTGAAACTATCTATACAGTGTTGAACTTCCCTACCACTTCAGCACCGCCCCACGTGCATTCCGCGGATAGGGCAGTTCCCCATCCACTTCAGTATAAGCATTTGCCTATTCGATGAGGTCTTGTGAGCTGGTATGATAGGAATGTGAAAAAGATCTTTATAACAATAAAACACGCTCATAAAATTGTTCTTAATGTTAACCGACAACGCACGCCAAAAATACGGCAGCTTAACTGCCACACACACATATTATTGGGCGAAGCAGTGGCGAACGGTAGGGTAAGTTCACCCCGTGGTCGAAGGTGGCAGGGGCTGGAATCCAGGGCCGGTAAGTTACCACTGAGGTACTCAAGAGCAAGGTACTGTCCCCAAGCACTGCTCCCCGGAGCGGCTTGTTAGCTGCCCACTGCTCCTTCTCACGGATGGGCCAAACGCAGAGGTCACATTTCGTGGTGCACCATGTGCTGTGCTGTGTTCACAACGACAAAATAATCACTCACTTTTTTTTTTTTTTGAAGAGCGTCTAGGATATTTCATTTCAAAAGAAGCACAGGAAGCCTCTACCAGTAACAGCATCGCTTTCTGCGAAAGTATAGCATCTCTACAAGATCTTGGGAGTACGAAGCGCAGTAGGCTGCACAACACATGGCTTTCAGCACGCTTATCACGACGCAGTGTTCAAGTGTAATCAACGCATCGCCTTTGTGCAATGTGACCTGCTTTTGCTGCACGTTCTCCTGAAGTGAAATGCCCGATAAAACCACTGACGCTGGTGGAAGTGCTGCTATAAAATGTCATTTTTATTTTTCTACGACAAGGCCATCCAAAATCAGCCGGCTCGCTCTATGATCTGATGGTTAATCAAATTCCAATGATCATTTTTCCATTTTCAAATCCTGTCACAGAAACTCGAAAGGAGGAAAAAATATCCCGAAATATATGCTGCAACGGCCCATTTCCATCCAACATCCTCAATCGGAAGGATTTAAACTGTCCAAAACTTAACGCTACTACATCAGGAACTGGAAATGTAAAACCATTTCTTCTCACTCAACGTCAGTACCTAATATCCCAAATGTTCCTTTGTCATTCATTCGTTCGTTCGTTCGTTCATTCATTCATTCACCAAGCCGCTTAATCCCAACTGGGGTCGGGAGCCTATTCCAGTATTACGGGCACAAGGAAGGGTTCGCTTAATGTAATTTAATTTCCGTGAGACTCCATTAAAATCTTGTGAACGCCTTTCCAGCGGAGGTCTCATGGGTGTGAGGAATAAGTATGTGGACCTACAGACGTATAGAATAAGGTACAAAGTACTTACATGGAAAATCAGACGGCGCTTGTGACTTTCCAGTTCTGGTTGCTGTCTAAGCGGCAGAAAAGTGAAGTCAGTCACAAGTCACAGTGTCTAAACGTCGCACTATATGCACCTGTGGTCGCAGCACGAGCTCTACACTTACCAATGATTCTCTCCACTATTTGAAACTGTCTGTTCAGGTCAATGGTTAGCTCCTGCTGGCAGTTGTAATATTCCAAATCTTCCGGCGATGCTTTTCTCACCCTGGAGGAGTGAGACAAAAAGGAGGGAGTTTAGCAACAAGATCTTGAAGGCATTGAAGCCTGCAACAGGAAGTGAAATTAAAACCACTGATCTTCGCTCTGAACGGTTTTAGCAGAACGCGTTCTCCATCTTTTTTTTCGAGACTGCCTCTAGCGTCACGGCGGCCCCGCCCACACGGATGTTCGGAAATGAACGCCCGAACGCCATACTTGTTTTTTAAGGCGCTTTTGTAGCTATGCCGATTACGCCATAGGTTTTCGCGAACAGCGCTGCTCGCTGCCGTCGGAATTTCATTAAGAAACCTCGCGGCAGCGCTTATTTGACGCCACCGAATCAACTCCAGCGCGAACACTTCGGATGCTCCAATGAAATGGAAAACGTCGGGCGTTTCGGGTCGGCGTCACCTGGCCCTGTTTTAACGCCAGAAAATGCTTGGTTCAGACGTCCGTGAACGGTATTCCAAACTAATGCTACACTGCCCAGCACTGCTAACCGGAATACTTCGCCAGCTGACATTATGATTCACTTGACACGGTGGATCTTACAACAATGACCACAGCACATAGGACAGATAGATCCTGAATTTACGCTGCCACGCTTAAGCACATACTCTGCTCAAGCCCACAAATCTTTAACACCGCTACGGTTGGCCAGAGCTGGGTATTGTTTTAATCACCATCCGCTATCTGGTGCATGTCTGGCTTTTTGCTCATCAAGAACTAATATAGCTTGAGTTACAGCGAATTATATATATCTGCTCGCAGATATTTGACAGCCACGTGCAAAGCCCGCGTAAACATTTCCTTCTCGCGAGTTGAAAGTCTTTAAACCCAATCCAGATGCAGCAACTTGGGGTTAAGGGTCTGGTTCAGGGAACCCCACTGTGGCTTTTAAGCTCTGCCGGAAAACGACTTTGAAAGACGTCTGATTTCAGGTATTACGTTTCAAGCGCAAGTCCTCACTGCTGTAAGCGCCTCACCATGCGTTGAGCTCCTCGTTCTTCTTCTTGAAGTTCTCCAGCTTCTTCAAGCCCTTGACCTTCTGCTGAGTGAGCGAGTCCATGCTCTCCCACGTCAGGTGGATGTAGGACCATCCCTTCCACTTGATTGAAGAACTGAGTCTCGCTTCTCCTTTCTCCTCGGATCGAACTACCCAGGGTTCTATTGGCCTCCAATCACAGATAGCGTGGTGGGAGCGCCGGTGACTGTGTTGCAGATTCCAAAACAAGCAGCATTAGAAGGGGAGGGTTGGAAGCACTAGAATGTTTGGAATTAGAAACTACGACTCAAGCCGCTTAAATAAGACAAATCAGAATAAGTCAAAAGTCTTAACTTTTTAAAAACAACTACAGACAAACAAGATTGAGGGACACGCCTGTGGGTCTCACTCCCTCCCTTCTTGGGCGGTCCTAGTCCAGGACCTTCATAATGGTCTCGGCTGTCATCAGCTCCATGTGTTCCCACCTCGCCATCTCGATCAGGTCGTCAGAGTCCGTCTCAAAATCATTCTGGTCTTCTTTATAACTGCAGTCATTAGATATAGTTATATGGGTTTGTAAGTCCGACTTAATTGCATACTAAATAACATCAAATGGCTAAGAAGGCTAAATGACTGCAGGAAATTCAAGAGGACATGCTAGGGGGCCATGCAGTGAACACTGCGTGAAAATTCTATTGGAATCGGCTGATTTTTTGTTGTTGTTTCTGCACTAAACGCATTAGGAGAAAAACGTAAGACTCTACAGCTTTGAAATGGCAGGTAGGTCCGCACTCCCACCCACCTACTCAGGCACGAAAATTGCAATCAAATAAGCTATTTTATGTATTTTCCCCAAAAATTCTCGTGATTTTTTCAAATAATTTTGAACCCCATTTCCAATTCTCAAAATCTTATATCATCTTATTCCATGGTTTACATAAATTTTTGAGACCTCAAGATCTATTTCGGCTATATTTGATTTTTTCGCTAATTTGCATAAAATGAAACCCAATTTTTTCAAACTAGTCCCTGATTTGTCCAATTCGCACGAACTGGTATCATTTGAATCCCATATTGACTTTTCTTAATTATTATTTGTTACATTTTAATTTAGGGTCTGCTTTTCTGTAATATGCAAATAAATGTGGTCGGCTTGCAAAGGACTGCAACACCACACACCGAGTGTCATGCAGAAATCTGCCTGGTGGCTATATTTTGAAATTTGGCAGGTAGGTCCTGGGACTTACCTCTACTCAGCCTAAAACCCCAACAGTCCAAACTTACACACTACTTCCAGGCAAGAAAGAAATTGCACCACTTCTATACAGTTGGTATGCTTATTGCTTATTTTAAGTGCTTTGCTTCCAATAACTTTAAACCAGAGTCTGATTCTCAAAATCTTAGAGTACCATCTACTCCTGTCCAGACAAATCTTTATAGACCCTCGAATCCATTTGGCTGTAATATGCAAATAATTTGGCAGGTAGGTCTGGCACCCCTCCCACTACTCAGGCACAAAAGAATTGCCCTCTCACAAAGTTGGTGGCGCTTATATCAGTTATTTTAAGGCTTTTGCCTAATAAGTCGGAACCGTAGCACCTCTAGGGTAAAAAGAATGAAACGGTCATATTTCAACGTCTGTCCACTTCAATTCATCAAAAACTGATATAGCTGCAAACTGCATGGCCCCCGTAATCACTGCTCGCAGTTATATTCTAAACTTAAGACGATCAGCCAAGGGCACCAAAAAGGGACGGACCAACACACCTAACTTTCGTAGCCGCCCTACGTCTGGTTTGTCTCTTTGGCGTGTCCTCTTCCTCGTCATTGCCGCTATCGCTGCCCTCGCCCCTCGTCTCGACGAATTCTTGCTTCTCTGTTTGCGTCCCTTCTGAGACGGATGCTGCCTGGTTGTGGACGATTTGGTCTGAGGTCTGAGAGTTGGCATAAGGCTCAACACAGACACACACACACACACAAACACACCCACAGTTTTAAAGCACCACTCCGGACCACCGCGCTCTCTTTCCATTTCCCTATCCCCTGTACAACAGTGTAGCGATAGTTTAACACGCCCAGAGCCTGACTTATGCTCAGACCTGAGACAGCCTTTAATCGGTCAAACTACCGCCAGGCAGAACAGAGAAAGAAAGATTTAAACATGATTGCGGACAGTTTGTGAATTTCGGGAATCAAGGACAGACCGCCCCCCCACCAAAAAAAAAATACAGACACCCAATTCGGTACAAGGACCACGCAGGCCTAAAGGATGGAAATATTGATCAAATCAAAGTGCGTTGGTTGTTTTAGTTTAATCAGGATTCACCACATCAAACCGCTCGTGGCCAGATTTAAGCCAGACGAGCTGTCTGAAGGCCAGGCTTCGCTACACTCTTACCTTCTAGCAGCAAGTCGTCTGGATCTAACTTTTTTTTCTTCCTGCTCACTTTCTGAACTGCTGGCTTCTTCCTCATCATCATCATCATCATCCTCGTCGTTTGTGTCATCATCTTTCCAGGTATTTCTTTTAACACAGAAATACCACAAGTTTACCCACAGGCTCTGTTCCTGAAGCTATCAAGACCGCTGGCGTTGCTGTTGGGGAACCAACTCGGTGAGCCAGAACTATTTAAGGAACTGAAGGTTCGATCGCTTTGAGGATTTTAACAAGACTCCACCCCCTGCCGTGGTGAAACCCAAACGAGGTGCTTTGAAAAGCACTAATCTATGCTTTTGGTTCACCTAATTAAGTAAAATCTCCTGTGAGAACCCATTATTGTCAAACTGTTTCGTTTCGGCTTTGAGTGCTGAACGATCTTTACGCCAGGATATTAACTGGCGTTTAAAAAGTGCGGGAAGGTTTGGTGCGATCTTAACTCACATTCTCAATTTACACAATGAGAGAAGGCTTTATAATGGGGAACCAGTTAGGAATTAGGGCTGCACAGTTTACATAAACTCTATTGCTGTGAAATTAAAGAAAATGAACCAAGTTACAGTACTGCAGTTTGTCATAGTAGTACAGTAACCCTAAAAATAGGCCGAATACTCGTTGACGGACCAGGAGGTCACCGATCAAATCCAGCTCTATCCCATCCAAATGGGGGAACTACCACTACTGGGCATTTGAGCAAGACCCTGAGCAGCCCACTAATTCTCACTCCGGGGAGAATCTCCCTGTAATTATGAAACGCAAGTTGCTCGGCACAAGTTTGTCTGCTAAATGCCATAAATGTAAATGCAATGAGAATCTGTTTCTGGTCGAGCAATCTGCTGTTTCCGCAGATAACAAATCAGTCACCATCGCTAACACGCTAACTATCTTGGTCGTTAACAAACATCTAATATCGACCATGTAAAAGGATTTCATTAGCATATAAAGTATTAATGCTATAAACTAGTTATATTAGTATAGCATTCAATTATGTAACTTGTGCAACCCCATAAGCAATGGTCAAAACAAACACAATAATGCATGCATATAAAGAACCATATATACAGTATATGAGAAGTATCAACGGACAGTCGACTAAGGCCAGAAACAAAAGTCAACTCCTCTTACCCCAAGATCAACTACACAAATGATCGCTGCATTATTGCTTAGCATTAATTATTCAAAAACATTGAAACTAAATAGATGCCTATTACGAGATATGAGGCATTGCTCGTGAAGTTCAACAACAATAACAACCACCACCATTACACAAAGAATGTAGATTATTTTCATAATGAACCACTGGACCAATAAATGATATCATGTATAAACACAACACTTAAGCAGCCAACAATGAGACAGTGTAAAAGGCAGCATCCCTCCGCTTTTCTGCTTATATACTCACTCTTTCTTTTTCTGTCGTGGTGTTTTTCTTTTGGGGCTTTCACTTTCAGACTCGCTGCTGCCCTGTACACGGTTTAAAAAAAAAAAAAAACGGTTTCAGCCCTAAATAGTTTGATGAGGGTTTCAATGCAACACTCGTGGTATCTCAAACTGTATTAATCATAATAAAATTTAAAAAACTGTCATTGGGGAGAAATTTACTGGATTTTCTAAATGATTTTCGATATATTTCACCTACAATAAATCCTGACATGGAAAGCTGTTGCTGGCATTTTAACCACTAGATGTACCCTCAAAAATTTCACATATTTCATATTTCGCCCTCAAGAGGGCACTCGGAGGCAAACCAAACGCAGATTAGCAAGCAAAGTCAGTATGGGGGTGTGGGAAGAGACACACTGACAGTCAGGTGATACAGGTTGTCTACAGCAGGGAATAAAAGAGGGACAGCCAACCTCTGCTCCGATGTTCAGACGGGTTGCTTGCACAACTCCTGATCTGACCTTTCTTAACTCATACACGTCTAAAATTTTCCCACATCTAAACAATTGATAAGGAAAAGAAAAACTTACTTTTCTTCTGGACTTTAAATAATTTTTTTTACCTAAGAATTATTTATTCAATATTATGGCAACAAAGGTTTACACAGGTTTATCTCTTCTAGGCAGACAACAGGCTTTTATTATTCATAATCTTATTAATAATAATAATAATAATAATAATAATAATAATAATAATAATAATAATAATAATAATACAACTCTAACAATTCAAGGCCTCTTTCCATTCATCCATGAACAAACTGCGCTGGTGTTGTTAAATAAACGGTCATTGTGCCAAATCAGGTAAAGTACGAGCTGGCAGGGCTAAAAGCTTAGCAAATAAAATAAGGCAATGGCCTAATTCATTCTAAAAGCATAAAATATGCATTGATGATGTAAGTGTTGAACAGTATTAAGTTCAAACCAGCTGTGCTAATTACGCTAATAACAAATGAAACATGGTTATTTAATTGTACTTGCATAGTCTTTGTGGCAAAATATTGCATTTGACTACTTAACTATTATGCAACATATAAAGAAACTTGAATTGTTATATAACGTAATAAACTGATTTTTGTTTGAATGTAGAAAAACTATTTGCGATGGCGGGCACTGATACCTATTTTATTGGTTTTAAGTATTGTTCCACACTCAAAAATTTGGCACTGAAGTAGAAAAATAAAGACTCCTTGTGATGGAGGCCAAAAATACAGATCTAAGAACTGTTCCAAACCGTGTTGGCCTTAAAACAAACATGGAAACACTGATCTACAATTGATCAAATCGTTTCCTAAAAATAGCACAAACACAATGGAACGCTTGTAAACGGTGACGCAGCAGGAAACCCTTTGACGCCGTTACCTTTTTCACATCAGCCAGACTGTCCTTCTTCTTCACCGGTTTGTCTTTGACCTCTGTGGTGGCCTGGTTGCTCTTTGAGCCGGCGGATTCGCTCCCCGACTCGGACTGGCTCTCTGAATCGGATGTACTGTTGGACTCGGAGTGCCGGGAGGGCGCTCTTTCGCTGCCCTGCTCGCTCTCCGACTGACTCGCCATTTCCGACCCCGAAGCGTTCGACTCCTCAGAGCCAGAGTTGCTACAACATCAAAGATGCGCACATTCAGAAATATGGACAGTGCCTCTCTGCTCAAGGTTGTTGGACAATGTATAAAGGACCACAACATTATACATGTTTTTAATGACACAGACTGAACTCCTCATACAACTCTATCACACAGCAGTCTTCGGACTCTGTCCATCACACAACACAAATGCACACTGCACCTTTCCGCGCATCGATATCTGCACATTGCAGAAAACTTTGCTATAAATTTAAATTTAAGATGTTTTTGAGCTGTATATATATATTTTCTATACATTTGCATTCATTTAGATTTTTCTTAATGTCCCTTTTTTAAATCTATTCCTTAACAGCTATTTTTATTTATTCAGACAACCTGAAGAATGAGTTATGGTACATTTTAGTCTGTACAAAGAATCTAGAAATCATCCAGTGTTTTTATTTCTTAAATATCTGCTCTCACTCAGATTCTATAATGTAATTATAGTTGGGGCAGTCGGTAGTGTAACGGTTAGGGATTTGTCCCTGTCATCGGAGGGTGGTTGGTTCAAGTCTCCGATTGGTAAAGGTACCACTGGTGGTAGTGTTTAAAATAGAGTAGAGCCAGCCTTGAATCTCTTGGTTTCCCCCTCAGCTGACTTCATTTGTATTAGCTGAGTAGATTTAGGTTCTCCAGCACTGTTTCTCCCTGTTGGCTTTGCTAGCTAAAGTTATTGACAAACCCCAAATAAACCTAGACGTGAGCAATTATGTGACGAGAAACTGTAAAAGCAAAAGCCTGGCTAAAACACATGTAATAGTTAACAAAAGGCAACATATGAAGGCACCCTTCAGCTAAATTCGAAGTTGCTGAAGTTTCACCTATTCTTTACCGTCTTTGGTCCGTGGGTTTTCATTTTGAATAGCATCCTTGGAAGGTGCAATGTAAGACATTATTATTATTATTATTATTATTATTATTACATGGATGACTTTGCTTTTTAAAATAAATACATTCATGAGACTGACCTGTAAAATAATGCTGTAGAAACAAAAACCTACTTTATCGCTTGGTCTGCATGAAGCGATTACTATAAACATACCTGACTTAAAAATACATCTCTCTAGGAAAATGAAAACCTCAAATGTAAGTCTAAGAATGAGGGGATGTATAACAAGTGAGTATGCGAGGATGTCTAACAGATCACAACTGCACTTTGCTTCTTTTATTAAGAAACCTGGCTTTAAAACAAAGCTGAAGTTATAATTCTAAGATTTTACATTAAAGTAGAAAAAGAAAGACTATTTTGCCATAATTACAGATCCAACAACTGTAAACGGTCAAACACAATTCCAATAACAAGTGTACCTTGCATTAGATTTACTTTGGGGATGGTGGTAGGGCACTCCAGAGTGGTGTCTAAAGCTGGGTCCTACCGCTAGCAAATAAATAATCGTGGATTAACACACTTCTCATATAAACAATATTTAACTCTGTAACAGCACTGCAATCACAAGGCTCTAAATTCACTCTGAGCTTTCACTTAAACATTTGTGCCTTTCTATGTATCACTTCACATCTAAAGGTTGAATATTTCCCTTTTCGAGGCCAAAATCCACAAGTCGAAATCTTATCCTGGTTTAATGTAAAAACGCTGCGTAAATTTTGAATACTGTTATTTTAAGCAACAAAAGTTTTAATTACTAAACTAATTTAGATCGCTAGTCCGTGAAAGCGTTTGTCGTCGTGTTAAAATCTGCGGCACCGTTATATAATCTGAAATTAAATGCAACAGCTCATCACCACAATATCTGCCACTTTCTGTGGTAAACTACTCCAATTTCTCATTGTGACAAGCCTTTTGGCGATTGCAAAATCCACACAGTGTGGGACCGCGGTCGTGGAGAAAAATCGGCGTCTCTCTGCCTTGAAGCGGCAGCAGCTGCTGACAAAGCAGACAGCCGAGCCAGCCAGTCCTTATATGGCACATGACGTCATCAAGGGGGCGGGCTCAAACGGAACCAGAATTCTGATTGGCTGCCGGGTTGCTATCCGCTAAGGAGCCAACCAAAAATCGACAAATTAACTTTTGACCTCTACGGAGCTTCCGGTTTCCCCTTCCTGTAGTTCCTACACCTTTTATGTAATGCTGTGCAACTCATACAAGCAATGCAGCACAAAGCAAGAGCCATTTTGTGACTTTCAAGTGGACTTTCAGCCATTTAGTGATACAGCTCATGCACTAATGGCACAGTGCACTGGACACCTTTTTTCCTAAACCATTCCCACAATGAACATAGCAGAAGTATGAGATCTACAGCATTTATCAAGTTATACGTTTCTTATTTTCTGTATTAAGGTAGGGAGGAATGGTTAGAAAATGGCTGACACACTGTCTGGTCACCTTCCTGAAGGACAAAGTGCTGTTTCTTCAGTGAGGTCATTAGTAAGTTCGTATAGGCAAAATTCTGTAGAAAGTGTCGAAGTCGAGTTTAAAGAATTCTTAAAACACTTGACTACAATTATATTATAAAGGCAATGACATTTATTGTAAGTACACTTTCCATTCCTAAAATTATAAATAAAAGGGAAGACCACAGCATCTTGGTTTTTAAAAAGTATAGCATAAGAGTAGATTAAGAAAACATGGCTGTTTCCTATGTGAACCTGTCCCTTAAGAGAATTACATTGCTGGTGGTTAAGTTAAAACAAGCTCATACTTGTTTATATTTGACCTGGCAAAACTGGATATGAAATTCATAAAGAAAATGTGAAGGTACAAGACTGTTGTACATTTTTTGTACAGGATTTTGAGGTTACGAGGTTGAGGGAAACCTCATTTTAAAGAGTCAGCTCAATGAAGCATAACGTCAAGAAAGCAAGAACCACATCAAACATCCAGGACCACCTTCTCAGAGTCCTTCAGAAAACTCTTCACCCTTTAACAATTTGTTCATTAACTTGTTTTTGTTTAGTGAACTTACTAGGTATTCCACCATCTGTGCAGTGAGACATGAGAATCAAACTTAAAAGATGAAGTAATGTTTTCATTAATAGAACATCAGTGCACCTTGTGTAGCCTAATGTTAACTATTAACAGGAATATGTAGGATCAACACATTACTAATTACTTAATCTTTGAAAAGAGGTCATACAAAGAGTAGTTTTTAACATAAAATAAAGGATAAGAACATATTAAAAATCAAAGAAAACGTTAATAGTAGGGGAGGATTTGCTAATAATTATCAGACTTTATTGTGGAGTTTTAGTGGAAATTTAATAACTTTTTCCATACAAAATTTCTCCTTTTGTACAGTGTTGGACCTATGGCAGGAGAGCACTCTTCTGCCAGTTACAAAACATTAAAGAAACAAATTGTGCAACTAAATAAACCTAGGTTAATTCCCCAAATCCAGTTGTTAAGTGTAAACAACCATCCTGTGTAATTACTAAAACGAGACATTTTGGGGGATAATACAGAAAATGAACATTAACAACCACAAATCCACTGTGAAAATGTATAGAAATTAATATATCAGGTCACACGCCATGAGGTCCAATAGTAACCTGGACAAAAAGTATTTATTTGGACCCTTATATTCCTTCAAGGCTCCAAAACATTTGTAAACATTTAAAACTGTTTGTAGGTTCACTGGATTTCCACAGTAAAACAAATCACAGAATGTGATATTTTTCCATGAAATAAAATCATAAGACTGTGCTGAACGGAAAAGTGTATTTTATTAAACAGTGCAACTAATTGATGATTAATCTAAAAAGTTTTTCCATTTAGGCTTAATATCAAGCAACAGACCTGGTGTATAAAGCATCAGGCCTCACACAGTCACCCCACTATACTGTTACACAAATGTCACTTTAAAACACTTACACAAAATATGTGAGTGAAAAACAGGGATTTAATGTAGCACGCATGTTACATGTAAAATGGTGCATTGCAGTACAAACTAAACATCAGACAAGGTCATATTTTCCCACTACCCGGAGTCTAAAAATATGAGAATTAACACTGCTGGATTATACGGCGAATTCGAGGCTTCGGGGTAGGCATACAGTGATGTACAAGTCCTATAGACAGGCCTAAAAAGCTGGGATTCAGTTTAATAAATGGCAGTAAAATTAGGGTGTGGCTATTCAACTAGCCCAAGGTCAATGATCTGAAACCTACACATTTCATAGAAAGTGTTTCTAAAATCTGGGCACATGTGATCGGCCATGCCTGTCGATGTAAACAATCAAGACAGATGTTTAAAAAAAAGACAGGAAAAAGATGAAGACTCGTACCTTGAAGCATTGCTTCGAGTCGAACCGTCGTCTCCTTGTTTTTTGTTCTTGTTCTTCATCATCGTTTGGTCTTGATCTGTTACTAATGTTGATCTTTAGTCCAGGTATTAACTGTCAAAAGTTGAAAGTGGGGGGGTGAAGCATCACACGAGTCCCATCAGCTCGCTTTGGCTTTAAGGACGGCAAAAAGTCCTCCGGCTGCGACGGCGAAAAAGTGGCAGCTTCGCGTGGCACATGAAAACGTTAAAGAACGCGAATTTCTTTCAAAATTAAGGTAGCGACAGTCGGGATTTAAAGAGACACCTGCTCGGTGTCAAAGAAAATTCGCCGACAGACTTTCAATGCAACAGATCCAGTGTGCCACATGCATAAATTCTTACTGCGTCATCAGACAAAGAACGATTAAAAGAGGTGAAAATCAAAATACATTCGATCATACAAAAAGGTACAATGTAAACATACCTATTCCATAGACAGGTACGGTAATGTAGCGAGACATTCACGGCCGACGGGAGAAAAAAAAATGTCGATTTAACAATTCGCAAAAAAAAAATTTAAAAATCGTATATTCCGTATTTTCGGGTGATTAAATAACGCGTAATATTAAAGAAAGATTGAAAATAAAGAAAGAAATCCGGCGATGGCCCTTTGAATGGAGAGTGGAGTAGCGAAAGCGCCTTGCACAGCGCACTAAAAATGGAGGACCGCCATGGCTGCCAGTATAAGGCAGAGAAAACAACGACCGTCTCATCTACGCTAAGCAGTGCGTTTTTGTCGAGCGAACAAAGGCTCTAAACGACGCCTAAACGTTTCTACGCCATAACACGAAGCAAGCTAAACGACTCCGGTTTAATATCCGCTCTAAAGCGAGACTTAAAGTTCATGAAAGTTGAGAGAGAAGTGCGGTACGGAGCCCAGCGGAGCTCAACGCGGTTCCCCTTCCCAAGGCTCATCCGCCATCTAAAGCTCCTTCCCAGCTCTGAGAGCTTAGCCTTTGATTGACGTTCTCTCCATTTACCCCGTACTCAGGTGATGCACTAAAGGCCCACCCCTTTTATTTTAACAAAAACTCATTCACAGCTACACTGACTAACATTTTATCACCTAAATTAATGGCACATCACCCCGAACGCCGGGTAAAATATTTGGCATAGAGACGAGGCTGGTTTTTTTTGGCTTTTTATGAAGGACAAAATTATTTCAGCAAGCCATCACTTCCTGTTCAGACAGGAAATGAGATATCGGGAGCCATTTTAGAAAGTGCTGGACTGTACAGGACACCATTTTAGAGTAGAATTAACTTCTTACATAAAGTGGAAATTATTTGAAGAGAGTTTAGAATGCTTAAGTTATTACTTTAGGTGTGGTCCTCCATGAATGTTTCCACAATTAGGTGGAGGGGGGTTTTGTGAAAATTCAAGGAAAGGAATGAGATTTATTTTTCATTTGTGACCATTTGGATCCCAATGAAATTAGCTAGGTATGCAAATGGGGTTAAATGTAAAAGGAAATTCTAATGTAAAACGATCTCGTCAGTAGGCAACTGCGAATCTCGAGTCATATCCGAGAAGTGGTTATTCTACAAACCAATTTAATTGATTTATGCCTAATCAATCATTAACCTGAACAAAAATGGTCATAAAACGGCATAGAAATTAAGTAGCTTCCATTCAGTTTATCGAAATGAGCATTGTTTCCCCATCCAATGACAGCAAGTCGAAATTGTTTCAAAAAAACTAAAGGTTTATTTAAATCAAAATAGGAATCTCAATGTCATTGATCATACAGGCAAATTGTGGCTACTAAAACAAGTTTGCAAGTTGTACAAAAAATATATATAGCATTCAACGTTAAAAATAAAACAAGCACATACTGTCAAAAAACAAATTTAGCAAAGAAGGCAAAAATTACATAAAGAGTCTGGTTTTACAAATTAAGAAATTAAAATCAGAGTCGCCATCTTCCTGATAAAGCTGTTGTCTCCACTTGATTGTCCAGTAGGGGTCTTAATAAAATCAAAAAAGGAGAAGGGAAAACACGTAAACCCCATGCGCACTTAAGGCAAAACAGCTTTTCATAAACTCTCATCTATGCATGTCAAAGATCGCTAGAGTGCACAACATTCAAAATTTTCTTTATTACTGTTAGCTAGCTACTAGCTAGCTTTATAGAGTCCTTGGGTTGCTAACCCAACAATCTACATGACATCGTAAGTGTATCACTATTCTTTCAAAGCAATCTACGTTTTCAAGTAAAAATTCCTCAAATTCTTCAAATGCTATCTCTAAGAACTCTGTCTTTTGCTTTCACAAAATTAAAACAAAACAAGAGGCATGTGTTTTACATCTTCCATTTTACTAACAGTACTCTCTATAACCACTGGGATTAACAAAAATCAGAAGCAGCCCACAACAATTCTGAAATACGAAATCCTACTTAAAAATCTATCATAGCTCTAGTAGTCAACGCAGCTTGGACAAAAGATCGATCCAAGACTTGTAACCATCCGCTCAAAAACGTCAGCATTACGATACTGGATAGTCACATCACATGTCTGTCAACAGATATATACGGTAACTTTTTGGCAGTCATTAGGTTTCTTCAACGTTACTTTCAACATTATTTATTGGAGATCAACTTTACAGATAAACGTGCCTCAGTTTGTCAAAGTAACAATGGATGTAATGTAAAAAACAAAATGGCCATGCTATGCAGCTGCTAAGTACTAGTTATTAACAAAATCTATCAACATTGTCAACGCTGGAGGTTTATCTATTGTTATTGGAAATCTATCCATTGTTAATATTATCATTATTATTGCTAAGACACTAAATGTCATATTATAAACTTTTGAAAACTACTAAATGTTTGAACAAAAATTACCCAGATTAAAGAGACTGACAGGACATGAACTGAAAGCCTAAATGTCCAGTAGAACTTTCGGACACAAAGGAAAAAAAAAAGTATGATTATAAAAAAATCTAAATATGCTTAAGAATTTGTCCAACAGCTAAATTAAGAGGTTTCCAGAACTCAAGACTGATTATGTATTATATAACTAATCTAACTAACAAAAGCATTTTTTTAGCATATGAAATTTGCATAAGTTCTCATGTAACATACTTACTGCCTAAGTTATTGTGACAGGAAAAACCTGGAGGTCATAGAACTCCTCCCTTGTTTAATTAATCTAGTTTAATTATATGATAATTAACTATGAAACCTGGCTGTTCTGTTGTTGAATAGTATTTGTTATGGTTGGCTTAATGCCTTTTTGGAATCTACATATCTAAATTAGGAAGAGTTCAAATGAATATTAACTGGAGAAGCAGAGGCTAAAAGAAATCCAGCTTGACCAAAATGTTCAACATCACTCTAGTGACAGAATCTTACAGGTGTCTTAAATGAGACCACTAATGCCCACTAGTGCCAATCACCAGCAAAATAAAGCTATAGCACATGACCACAGCATTCCAAAAGAGACATCATCCATGATGTCATACATTAAAGCTTGGTCTAATTTTAGACCTGGGAACTGCTTAATGTATTTAAAATTAATGAGTGGTCAACTGCAGACTTAAAATAGTGACATGTAAAATCTTTAAAAAGCAGAACAGGTTGAATTTTAAGAGTAATTTGTTTTATTCTAGCTTTCCATGTGGGAAAAAACATCCATTTTAATATGTCGGACATTGTCCCAGGAGAATAGCAGCGTATTCGGGTTTAAAAAAAAAAAATCAAAATCAAATCAGGAAACTGGGGGCAACAAATACAGTAAAGTGATCTCCTTTTCTTTTTCTTGCCCTTAAAGGTCATGACTGCCTTTGGAAATATCAATATTTGAGAAAGTAAAAGAACTAACTATACAGCTCATGCTAAGCAAATTTCAAATCCAAACTGCTCACTACTGCTACTGCAGGGACGACACCAATGAGCTGCAATGACAGACATCTGAGGTAACATGCCACATAAATAAGAACAGTAATGTGTGGACTTACCAGGCTGTCTTCTTATTTGAGCATCAGGACACTGTCCTCCAGCAACCGTCTGCCAAGATAGAAAATACATTTAGACAAAGAAAAAAAGAAGCCCATACTTGAAGAACAAGCTGAAGTTCTTGTTCTTTTGATCGCCAAATTAGACACTCAACCATGGTTTTGTAACTTTTCATGTGATTCAAAAACGAAGAAAAAATGCTTAAAATAGCTGATACCAGTTTATTACTATTGGTCTCTGGCTAAAACTATACATTAAGTATTATTTAAGGCTTCATTAACAATGATTAACTAATCTGCGATTAACTAAAGGCGATGAATAAATAAATAACGAACAAACATACTAAGTACTTGGTTAAAGTACTTGTCATTATTGCAAGCATTTCCCAAAGAGCGTCGTAATCTAATAATTAACGACGCCGTTCAAAGTACTTCTTTGTTGACTCCTCCCCCACGACAGCGCAGAAAAAACATGGATAGTCGAAAAGTGATGTAGTAAGCAGCAAATATAAATATTTTGCTATTAAACCTAATATCATATTCATATCGTTATTTAATATAACTTTATTTTATACTTGTGTACACCAAACAATATTTATTTGTTTTCCTTTGCGTTGCTGTGATCAATAAAGGGAATTTAATCACTAACTAAAATACGCATCAACTACACAAGATGAAACATAGGTATGTAAATTAGCACATTCAACAATTAAGAAATACACGTAATTAAGGACATGTTAATCATTCAATTAATGTATAAATAAGCTCAATATGAGGTATCTGCTCTGCCTAAATACTGAAAATGGCGGATAATACGGATAATAGAAAACGAAAGCAACATTTCACTAAAGGAGAACTTGAAATCGGGATTGAAGAGTTTGAATTCCAACGCTCGTGGGAGCCTTTCCAATAAAATAAAATTTAAAAAGTGGAAAGGGATTGCCAAAAAGATGACTGCATTATAATTAATACTTGTTTAATTCAAACCATGTTTAATTTGTGCAAAACATTATTCTACCAAGTAAATACGCGAAAGGACAACATAAATGACGTAAGATAACTTTAAATGTCTTATACGCCCTTGGGCGTATTCGAACCCCCGGTCACGGTATTCGCGAGTGAGCGCTGTAGTTACTGGACTATATCGAGAGTGACAGGAAAGGGAATAAGTTAACTAAGATTGAACCTTCTTCACGTGTCTGTAAACTGAGATTTTAGCGGCATCCGGTGCTTGTAGGGGGAACTGCAAACAAGATCTAAATAAAGAAGTACTTGGTACTTAAGTTAACTTTGAATAACAACTGGGTCAGGGTACTCGTAAATATATGAACAAGTTTACGTACTACTTTAGTTACGAACAGTTTTGGGTTAAGGTTGTAATTAAAGATCAATCTTAAGTTCAAGTTAACAAAGTACTTAGCATTACCCAAATTACAGTACCCAAATTTGAGTTGAAGCAAATGCCTCAGTATTAATGTCCAAAGTTTCAGCAGGACAGTTATTTAACAAAAACATTTAATGGGGAACAAATGAGGGGAAAGCTAGAAACAACTTCCATAATGTTAAAGTCAGAAAAAGCTTCCATGTTACAAACGAGAACAGCTACAGTATCTGACAATACTGTATGTAATGTCCTGTTAAGTATGGAATTACTGCTACACAATTACATGATACACTGAAATATATATTCCTATTTCTATGTAGCAATTTGTTGAGGATGCGTCAGGGATTTAATAAAGCTTTTACAAATAACAAAAAGCTTTTAGGTTGATAGTATTTAATACAAACTATTTCAGTGATAGATTTGTTAATTACTGGGAATGTCCCCCTGGAGGAATTTGGGAAATAGTCCCTCCACTTAATCTACACCTACACTATTCTGCACCCGAATGAAATTGTCATGCTTTCAACTAATTTCTGATCCAATCATTTATAATCGTAATGCTATTAAAATACTATTTAACTATGCTGTTAAGATACGATTACTAACATTATTACAATTTAGTAACACTGCCTACTAGTTTTAGTGATTCAGGCAACACTGACCAGATCCAATTTCCACTGAGCAATGTCCGTTTAGCAACTGAATATGGGTTAGATTTGCACTACATTGCTTTAATTTAATTTTACCGTATTATAGTTTGTTTCATATAACACATCTTAATTTCATGCTCACACGCCTGACTGATGAAATCATTAAAAGTATTTTCATACATCAAGTCGCAAAGTGGTAACTGTTTATTTTTAGTTTAGTTTCAATGTTGTGTGTGCTAAGCCGTCTTTCGTAAATGAAAAACTTTAGTTTAGGTTTTGTAGTTGCATAGTTTTTTAGTAAAGTCAAACAATGCTTGATCGTCTAAGTCATAGTTAAGACATTCCTACAACTAGCATGATGCTATCTCAAGTTGATTTACTGGTCATGAGTATTCTCTTTATTTAACCTAACTTGTTGAAGTTAAATATCAAATATTTCTTAAACTGGCAATGAAAAAGCAACAAAATCTATCCATTGTTAACGTGTGTGACGCTAAATGCAAATCAAATATTTTGCAAAAGTGGAAATATGCACTGAAAGGCGAAGATTTGAGCTTAACATGAGTCAATATGCTAAGAGAGTGCAGAACCAACTGTTAAACATTCTAAAACAATGAAATTAAGTGTAAAATAGGCAACAAGTAAAGTGTAAAGTACACATGTGAATACTTTTGTCATATTTTGTCTGCTGCAATTTAAATTATACAAACCCACATATACACTGACACATATAAGTTAAGATCGAAGCTATAATAATGTAGTAATGCTTTCGCAATATACTTGATTATGTTTACATAATCTCCGTTTGACATTTTGTGAAGAGATCAATCTTTAAGATCATTTTCAACTATAAAAAAGTTGTGTAATAATTATGAAAAAAGTTAAGTTGTTATATAAGTGAACGCTTAATGTTTCTTTCGCAATCAATTTATTTTCAGTACTGTTCATAAAACAACTGTTTTTCCTGCATTCAAGAAAGAAGTGCTGCATAAACCAAAAGGTTGATAGAACAATTTGAAGGTTTGTTAGCTAACTGTACATAAATCATTTATAACACATTAGAATGAAATCAGAATGTTTTTATATGTAAATTTGAGCTACAGTTGGCCATAGAAATGTTAGCTACTAGCTAGCTAGCTAGAAAATGTCGCAAAGCCCAATAAGTTACCACATGCAGGCTACATATAGCTTAGGAATCACCCCTAAATCAACATAACTGCTACTAATAATTTGTAACTGCAATTATCCTAAAACTTTCTCAAGTATTAGGTCCATTTCTGAATGACAAATAACAGCCATCATAGCTCTTTAAACACGTAGGCTTATGCTGGGCTTATTTCTGCAAGCGTCATTTTCACAAATGTCAACTTTAGTTTTCGATAGCTAGCCTAAAATAATAGCAAAATAGAAATGTAAAAACTTAATTTGTGATATTAACAAGACTTCCCTTGTAAAATATAATTTACTCCTAACAAAGATACTTACAAGAAATTCCGTCTCAGCCCTTCGAACCATCCATCGCTGTAATTACAGAGAATTTGGACCTTTAAAAGCAAAACATAAAACTTGAGGTTGATATTAAACATGATTTTTTTAAAATTACAGCACACCCTAGTGGTCATAGAAAAAGAAAGCTAACTTTTGCTAGACAACTTACGTTGCATAGCTACGATTCTCAGTATTCTTCCGTCATCAGCCACTGTTGAGGTTTTCAACATCCTATAGAAAAGATAATATTAGTTAGTTTACAACAAACATTCTTTAACCATAATAAGTATTCACAAAATATGGAAAGACGTGTGAAAGTGAAATTACAATTAAACATTATTAACAATGTAGAATGCATAAAATGTCACTTTATTGCATCCTAGGAGAATCTAAAACAAACTGTATTAACAATTTTTGTTTAACGAGAAAACAAAAGACACTTTCCAACAACATATACTTCCAGACAATCGTAAAACAAAATCATAACCCCGATAATGCTTTTTTAATATTGCATGGCAATATTATAAATGTACAGTTTACACACTCGTAATTCTTTTAATTCTCTATACCATCTCTTTATTCACAAACATCGAGAGAGCTCTATTCACGAGCTTTAAAAATTTAAATAGACATTAAAGAAACCATGAACATCTTTATACAACTGGAAGACAATTTCAACATATTTGTATGCAGGTTTCTTGGTGTGGACACTGCAAGAAAATATTTACACTTGATTAGAGAAAGAAAATAACATTTACAATCAATAATCATTTATAGCTCTTAATCTAAACTCTGCAAAACAAGTAAAAATGGACTTCATTTACAACTACAACCAAGACAAATAAAAACAAATATTTTTTGAGATAATAGAAGAATTATTTTCCTTTTCTGCACCACAAAGGGTTAAAAGCCAACACCCTATTACTTAACATCGAAAAAATACAGCATAAATTTTAAAAGCACATCAAATATAACTTAACATACACTTTGCACATTCTTAAGTGGGGGAAAAGGGTATAGAACAATCTGTATACATGTTTAATTTTAAGTAATTAACAATGGTTCAAAGAAACAAATAAAGCAAAAAAAATAACAATCTGGTTCTAAATTGTACATTGAGTTTTCAGATTGACAGAGATCTTAACATTGCGCCAAAAATAAAGAACATCAGAAGAAAGTTTTAAACAAATTATCACACAATAATTACATTTAAAAAAAACAGTAAAAATGTTTTCTGTGTAAAAATCACTTTCAAAGTAACAAAATGTAACGTCAAATGGTTCGGATTGACAATGGCACACATCGGTTTGCATTTTTAACTAAATATTTTAGGCATTTTTTCGTTTAATTTCGAGATCAGTTCTGGCAAGGACGTTTGTCCTCTCAAGGACAAAGCAAATTTAAATGCGTAGTCGGTAAAAATCCGTGTTTTTCTTCGTCAATCTGCTCGGAAATCTTCACCATCCGCCACGACCAAAAACAACGCTTTCCTCTACAATTTCTCCATGAAATTACATTGATGAAGGTCCGATTTTATCGTCTGAAAAACATTTTCTTGTCTTAGCTCTGGCTCCATCATGGCCATTTTCACAACACCCCTTCAAACCTTCTCCACTTCCACCATATTGGAAGCTCTTTACTCTCGCCTAATCGCGCTTTTAAACGGCTCGCTCCGCAACAAGATCTTACCAAGAGGCAACAGAGCCGTGCTGCTTTTTCGTCTGAACGTGTCGACGGCTCGCTTTTCAGCCATTTTCCCTTCTTTTCGGCCGCGATCGCGTCTGGTAGCGGCTGCTGCTCGTCATCTCTGGCCGTCGCAGTGGCTCCGTGTCTCCGTCTGCGTCCTGCTCGCTCTTCGCCTGCGCTCTTACTGGCGCTCCAGTGGGCGTCAGCACTCTCTCCCGCTACTGCATTCTGGGTAGAAGAAGCAGCGCATGTTCCACAGACTCGAGTCCGCCATTACAGTAAAACTGTCTTGAGAGCTTGAATAGAAGGCAACTGGACTTATTTTCAAACTTCTTAAAACGTTTCACCCCTCACCGGAAAGGATTTATAATAATATTGGAAAGAAGTTCATTTACCCTCGATTCCAGCTCTTAAAATGACGACTGAGCACCCACAGACATATGGTCAAATTGTTGTTGTTCGGTTGAAAAGCATCAGAGAATTCGTCACACATTTTAGTGTTCCTTTCAGAGTGATGTATACACTAAAATCAGGAATTTTGTGGTCAGACATTGTGCTCTTTACTTGTTATTCCCCGTTTTGTTATATTCAACTTGTGGGTCAGCAACAAAGCTTCCATTTTGGCCATAAAATGGACAGTTTTATCAGAAAGTGAAAGGAACCCAGAGCAGTGCATACATAAAGGATAAAGGTTTTGACCTCCTAGTCCAAACAGTTCTATTTTGAGAAGGACCCACATCTAAATTAAGCGACATTAGCCTCGTCTAATCAGTGGTCAGAGTTTACCGCAATGCCATTTGTAGGCCATTCCAAAACAAGCTGTATTATTCCAAAATAACCGTAGACTTTTCCTTAATATCTACACTGAGACACCATTTTGCAATACTATGATACAGTTTTAGTTTTCTTTCTTTCTTTTTTTTAAATACTAATCACTAATACTAATCACTTTAATACTAATATTTATATAGTATTAAAGTAAATAGTAGCTTTTCCACATACATGTATGCAATAAAATTGTGTGTTCCTTAGTATTTTATATTCTGTTCTTACCTAAGAACAAATCTCAAGAAAACTGATGAATGTCAGAATCTACATGAAATTGCTATAAGTGGGTTTTAAGAACAATTTTCATCTTAAGAAAAGTTGGTGAATGAGGTCCAGTGTTTATCCTCCTCCTCCTGCTCTATTTTAAGAGGACCAAGTCATAATTAAAATTAGGCATCAGCTCCCCTAATCATAGTGTCAGTTTAACCCTAGTACCCTTTGCAGGCCATTCCAACGCAAGCAACATTATTCTAAATAAATGCAACCTGAATGTCAATACTAATACACCAAATTGCAATACTGTAACATTGCTTTAAAATATTAAGCACAAATTAATTTAAGTAAATGCATTGCTTTCTCATTTTGAGTATTGAGTGTAGACTGCAATGACAGGAAATATCTTTTTCCCTTCTGTTAGGACTTGTCTGGGCTCCACCAAGAAGCAGCATTTAATTCTGCATCAAATTCAGTTTCGATTGTACTAAGAACACCTCATAATGTAATATTTTTCTTCAAAAACCTTTTATTAATGTTATACTCTGTAACTGGAAATACTTTGTGCTCACAAACTGAAATCAGAAAAAAATGACATTAGTATTTTTTATTAGCATAAAACAGCAGAAAAATTAATGGTATTCGTTTCATTAATCAGTTTGTAAGCACTATAGCTGGGTTTAGAAACAGGAATGAGTTCAGGAAGAAGCTGATTCTTTGATAGAATCATGCCTTTGTCGTGTGCATACCACAGCCTGTATCTTAGCAACTGTAACTGGATCAACCATTTACTCCCTCCTCCACTTTTCTACATTCCTGGCGTGTGGAGAGGAATCTGGCCATTGTGTTCAGGATATTGCACTACAGGCAAACCCACATTTCTGACATTTAGCAGATGTATACTTTGCATTAAAATCAACATCCAAAAAATGTGATAAGAATAGCCATGTTTTTACTCACTTTTGGCATGCAAGCCACTGACATCTTTTAATAGTGGATATATTGTCTGTCTATTGGATTTGTATAGTTTATTAAGCTAATAAACCAGTTTTAATATTACATCCAAGACAATAATGCACAATAGACATTTTCAGCATAATTTGTAATGATATGCTGTTCATGAGCAAAAATGTAAAAAAAGATTTGGATATCCACATTTAGTTGGCCTTAATTACACATGTCTAATGCATGTTTACTATGCAATATCTGACCATTATTCAGTCCTAATTACTTATGCAGAAACAACCAGTTCCTGTAAATATGACCAAACCTGGTAAAAATAAATATTATTCATACTTATTATTTTTCTTTCTTTCATTTACCATTTTTTGCCCTAAGTTTTTGACACTGCAACATAACAGTTGTAGGTCTCGTCAACAACTATAATGACCCATAAGACGAAAGATTTGCTGGCCATTTGGTCCAGTAAAACGTCTAGTTTTTAATGGCTGTGTCATTTAAGAGTGCAACATGTCTGGGTTGTTAAAATAACAGATGATCAAGCACTCTGGGAAAAACAGGTGAGAGAAGAAGTCAACATCAAGAGCAACTGTAACTTGAATCTCTGAAGAAATCAGTTGCTGCACATGCATATGAGCACTTTATTACAGTTCTGCTCAACACTGAAAACACTTCAAGAAAACACTTTGCATAGTTGTTTTCTTTTGCATGGTGCTACTTGATGTTTTATGTGTCTGATTTGTTGTATTCTATTTTGCAAAATGTACAAATTTTGAACATTTGTTTATATCATAATTACTTATGCAATATAAGTGTTACATTCTATAAGTTGGTGAAGACTAACTTACTTTTAGCTAATGTAACATTTGCTTTATATGGTCGGCTATAATCAATATTCAATTGTTATTATAATCAATAACAATTAGTAGCATAAGTAAAAATACTTAATTACTGTACTAATTTATTTTGTTGAGTGCTTAATGTTTGAATTTTTAAGTCAGTGATTATGGACTTTCATCTATTTGACAAGCTGATTTACTTTACTCCAGTAAATTTTGTTCTGTCATTACTTCTTGCATCTTCTTTTGGTTGAAAGCACAAGTTAACTTTTTTTGATAATGCCAAGCCATCACTAATACCAGGAAAATACTATCAATACTGAAGTACTATTAGATATTTTATTACCTTTGGTACCAGCGCTTTTTGCAGTGAGTGCAGTTTCTTTATATGAAACTTTTACTTTGCATAAGTATAGCTTTCAGCTACTTTCCACACCACTGATTTGGAGCATTCTGTTTTTGCTAGATGCTTTGCACAGTTGTCAGTTCAGATATTTTCTCCAAGTACAAAAGTAGACCTGGAGACATTTCCATTTATGGCATTTCTCAAATATGTTATTTAAAACACTGTACATTTGTGACTTGTGTTACACCAACATAACTTGTTCTTTATACTTCTTAGAATTCAAGATTCTTCATTACTTAAGATTCTTTGTCCGATACATAGTTGTAAGAATAAAACATAGACTAAATATGCCCTGATTCATTCCTGACAAATACAATTAAAAATGAATAAAGGGCTACATCTAAGGTAATAAAACATATATATCCAAAAAATATATCCAAAAATAAGCATAATTATTATAAATGAAACGTGTGCAGTATGCATATAACAGAATATCTTCGCATTGTAATGCCTAGTTTGTAGGTTATTGGGCACAAAGACATTAATGTCATAATAGCAGGTGAAATACAGTGAGTTAGAGTTCATAAAGGGTTCAGCTGGTGTTATTAAAAACAGGTAAACAGTTATGGTGCCATGTTCTAGTTTAGAGGTCTAATGGCCTGAGGATAGAAGTTCCTTCTGAGCCTCTCCATTCTGGCTGCAATACTTCTGTAACATTTGCCAGATTAAAGCGGATGAAACAGACACTTGGAGGGGTGAGATGGGTCGATAATGATCCTACTTGCTCTGGTCCTGCATCTCTGTGTGTAAATGTCCTGCAGAAACAGTAGAGCGGATCTGGTGAAGTGTTCTGCTGTGCGGGTCACTCTCCAAAAGCTGCCGCAAGCTAATTTCCTTGTCTTTACAAATTCTGTCAGATTATGTCCAGTCAAGATTAGATACATGTGCGCATTTTGGTAGGAGCCCAATAATACACCGATTTTAGGAGGGCTTTTAGTTATTTGAGTAGTTTGAACAATGGTGGGGTAGAATTTGAAGTGGTGGTTTATTCTAGACTAGTCTTAAAACTGTATTCTGAAACAAAGGAAGTGGTCAAACCACCTTCAAAGTAAGGGCAGCAGCCATGTTTCTTTCGCATTGTTTTCACAAACTAACACAAAGTGCTACTAAATGGTGCCATTTCAAGTCATGAATTCCCCAATTATCCAGCAACTAGCTTGGAATGCAGCATAATTGCTGTGTTTGCAACTAGTAGGTCTGTTACGTGATAGCTAAAAGTCAAATAATGAACAACTGCTGCAACAACCATTGCCTCTGACAGGCTACCCTTAAGGAGATTCCTCTCATCTAATTTGGACTTGAGTTATAGCTTGGCCTACTGCAGGTTTCCCTATTATTTCAGTCTGACTCTGTAAAACATATTTCCTTACAACAATTCTACCTCATGACGTTTAGGACTGATGGTTGAACAACGACACCATGTGGTGAAAACTGGAGAAGGATTAATAAGACTACAACTGTAATGTTTAATGTATTTTTACAGCTGAACACACAAACCAAGTATTCCACAATTAAATTACTACTGGCCGGTTTAAATACGAAACCCACAATGTCATTTGTCAGTTACTTTGACTATGCATCTTGCTTTCAGCATTCGGCATTCAGCAAACGCTCTTATCTCAACTTGGGGTTGAGGGCCTTGCTTACGGGAAAAGTGGTAGTAGCGCTGGCAATCAAATAGAGTTCGATTTGAACCTACAACCTCTTGGTCCATATGTATTCGCATCCTACTACTAGGGCACATGTTGCAATTTCATGACCATTGAAAAAAAAACCTCCAAAAATAAGAGTTATGTAAGATGTGCATGTTGCCATCTGAGCAGAAGACCAGAAGGACAGACGGAATTTTCACTTTTTATTTTGATTCAGCATTTTTTTTAAAGTATATAAAAATGTGGACTCTTTGGAAAGTGAATAGAATGCTGATTTGTCCATTTATTTTTAATAAGATCATGACATACCAGTGTATTCGCACTTTTCTTTATAAAGGAATATCTGCTATTATTTTTAAATGTTTTGGCAAATAATTGCTGTCTGCACATGTAACACATGTACCACATATGTATGTGCATGCTTCATGGGCCAAGTTAGGAGTAAATTAATAACTAACGTGATTAATATGTGATATGTTACTAATATGTGATTGTGAGATTTCTGATGGCTGGAGACCACAATAAACACCTACCTACTTTGGACTTATAACAGAGGACTATGAAGCCTGTTATCTTACTTTTGACTCTGGTTCTCATATCTTCTATTTGAAATGTCAGATATCAAACTGTATCTAGATATGATAACGGTTAAGAATGCCCTACATAAACCAGGTCAAGCCCAATGAATTGTGAGACCCAGCTCTTTGTCACAATTATTACTCACAATCAGCTTGTTTTCAAAATAAATATGAATGCAAATAATGTTTACTTTTTATTTATAGAACATTTGAATGGCATGCAAATATGTGAAAATCTAATTCTCAATAAGATTTTAAAAAATGTCATATTTTCTCCAAAATATGAATTGTACTCTGCAACTTGAATGTATATCAAATAAAAAGTATTTCACCATTGTGATCCCCATGTATGACATTTTCCAGAGTCAAGTTAGTGATAAAATAATTGATTCTGATATAATAATTGATAGTTAATGATCAAAATGTGAGATCATGTTAACCGCCAGTCTGCTGTAGATTGTTATACAATAATCCTATTATGATCTATGATTTCACTATTAAATACATTAAAATATCTACTGCAATGCAACAATTTAGGTTTTATAGTTTTTCAAAAGTTACAATACCCCCATCTACAGTAATTTAGGACTTACTGCAGGATGAGGTTAAAGGGAAAATGTTCCTGATTTTGCTGAATGTGTCAATATACAGTCGCTTGTCCAAAAAAAACTGAGTTTGTTTGACTTAACTGGCTTGATAAAATCAAACAGTTTCAGTCAATTTGAATCGATTCCTCAGCTAAGCTCAGGTTCTTTTAAAATGAAGGCCACAATGAGTTTTCAAATAAAATCTGCTTTATAATAAGTTGAAAACAACACAGTAGCCATGAGTCTTTTTTGCTGCCTACGCTGCATAAATGGAATGTCAGGTGGGTATACTGGTTTATAAAGTACACAAGATGTATACTCAAGTAAAGATTCCTTACAAAGAAAATCCAGTGAAGGTTTAAAGTTACCAAGTAGCCATACTTGAGTAAAAGTACCGCGAAGTACTTTTGGGAGTATTAGTAAATGTGAGGCATTACAAGAAAAACTTGAGTCAAAGTTGTAAATTGCTTTACTTTCAACCCAATAATGATGAGAACCAGACTGTTGCACAAGTTGGAAAAGGTAATGACTGTTGTCAGTAGATATGCATTGGCGCAAATATACACTGCACTCATTAGTATTGTAGTCAAGCATAGAGAAAGTACTCAAAGTCAATTACCAAATCACTATACAGAATTGTTTCACACCAGAACCGTGTTAAAAGGCAGGACCTTTATTTAAAATGTCAAAGATCCTGCAACAATCAGGAAAATATCACTATAATGCAATACATACTGTCAAAATCTGTTGGGTCTGATGATGTTATTTAGGCTCAAAATATTCTACTTATGTTTGAGCTTGTGTTCTTGAATAAAGGTTAATTAATAATGGTCACTACCATTTAAGATCCACCTGAACAGTTGGGGTTTAACATCATCAAGCATATTTGTCTTTTTATGAAATACTGTATTATTTCTCGCTAAAGGGAGTAAGCACTGGAAGCATGAACGTTATGGGCACTTTCACTGTGTTTTGCTCATGTATATAACTTTGTCAGGGAAACAGGGAAATGGAACATTTTCAAAAATATGTTTTTTGACAAGAGACCCCATACATACATGCATGCATACATACATACACACACACACACACACACACACACACACTGTCAGAGGCCATGGTTATGGATCATCTGTGCTTTGTTGTTGGACTGGTGCCTTGTTGTTGATTCATCAAAACTTGGGTGGAGTTGCCACTTTAAGGTCTTTGACCTGTTCTACATGAGTCGCCTGAGACCCGATGATGCTGACCTGGGATCAGATCTTGCTAGACCTAGTGTGCATTTTTCAGACTGGAGGCCAGTGCAGACACCCTTATGAGCTACACTTTGTTGTTCTGATCATTTGTGATGTCTGTGTTTAATGAATGACTTTTTTTTATTTTTTATTTTGCCGTCAGCACGTAAGCAGTTTGTATTGTATCTAACTGTACAATGGTCGTTCTTCACTTTCGTTTGTTTTAAATAGTGAAACTGCTTATTTACTAAATATTAAACACCTCATTTCAGTTGGCTTTGGGTCCTTCTCCTGTTTTATCGGGGTTTATTCTATCACTCAACATCCAAATCAATATAATGTACTGTGGAGTAATTTTGATTATAACATATATTCCACCAATAATTTATATTTGAGCTGCTAGCCTTTTGTGATAAGGTCAATAATCTATTAAAAAAAATGTGTTATTTCTGGTAAATAAAAATCTAAAATAAAAAGCCCTTGGTATTTTTTTCCACGCGGAACCAAACCGATATTTAACGACTATTTAAATACTATTTACTCTAGAAACAAAACTCATTCCACATAAACTTTACGAGAGAATGAACTGTCACTCTAATCCGTTGTAGCGTTAATCTCTGCGACTAAAGGCGAGGAATACGTAATAATTTGGGATGTACGCATGCGCAGTAAGGAGTGAGTGGGACCGTGGATGGGCAGCATAAAATGTCAGAGGAGCGGAGCTGTTCCGGGAGCAGATCATCTGTCCGCTTTTCCTTCAAACGTCCCGGACGAGACACTGAAAACACGTTATCCACGTTGAATTAGACGAAGATGGACAACAAGCCGACATTAGAACGAGCTGGAAAAGATTTCTGATGCGCCGAACTGACCGAAATAGTTGATTTAACACGCCAAATATAATGCAAGACGCTTTCCATATGGTGGCACCCGCCTGGAGTCTGTCGCTGGGAATTTAAATACGACAAACCTGACAACCTGCATTTAGCATCTTCCCTGAAGGATTACGTCCGAAAATGAACCGTTCGATATATTCCGTGCTCATAACTGTTATTATTATGGCTGTGCAGGACGCGAGTGCAGAACTGAATTCGCCTCCGTCCCCGGCGCCTCGGCTCAATTCCACGGTGTCTCTTCGCGGTGAATTTACATTACATAATTCCACGGATTCTACGGTAGAAACGCGCATTTCCACGATATTACGGGATCTCCCCACTATCAAGAACATAGTCATTTTCGTCTGCGTTGTCACGACGCTGCTCATCACGTGTCTCCTCGTTAGAGTGTACAGGTAAGGAGCGCGCGAAGGTAGAACTGCGTCACCAATAACAACTACCCAAATGTTATAGGTTTACCATCACGAATAATGCTCTCTAAATACTGTATTCCCAAATATAATAATAAACGACAAGCAGCATAAATAAGTATACATTTTAACACGCATTTAAATTTAATTGACGTTTACGCTGTCGGCGTGGACGGGGCCCGTCGCGCGCGGATCCGCTTCTTTAATCCCCTAAATCCGCCTGTGGAAGTAGAGCAGCAGAAACCTGTTCTTTGCACGTTATGATGTCGTTTAGCTAAACAACATACCCCTATTTATGGCAAAATAATTGTGTTTGTGTCCAAGGTCCGGAAAGAAGATCAGAAAAACGAGAAAGTACGACATAATTACCACGCCGGCCGAACGCGTGGAGATGGCGCCGTTAAACGAAGAGAACGACGACGAGGACGACTCCACCCTGTTCGACGTGAAGTACAGGTGAGAACTACTAGAGCTGAAAATGAGCTTGTGGAGATTTAAAAATTTGTTAAAAGACACTATATGAGCTTACACACAGTTCTCAACACAATAGTCAGATTTTTAAAGTATAATATTTACTTGGGAAACCTTTATATAACTGCATTTTGCCTGCATGCGCTCAGTCGTCCATGATATAGTCTTTAGCACTTGAGTGAAAGGCAACAAGACTTCTATCTAACTTGTAGGTTCTTGAAGATGTTTTACCTCTTATCCGAAAAACTGTTCCGAACTGAAGAAGCCTTTCAAATGAGAGGTAAAACATCTTCAAGAACCTAAAAAGCTGACCAGTTACCTTGGTTTCAAGCTCTCAAGACATCTTCATTTCACATTGGGATACCATGTTCTTTCCACTGATTTTCAGATATCCAACAGGAGATGGCACCTTCATTACAAGTGACAGGCAATATTTTATTCACTTGTTATGGGAACTTAGTACCTATAGATAGACCTAGTCTTACATAAAGCAGATTTATCCTTTGGTTTGGATTGTGGACAGTTAACTTCTCCCTTCCGCCCTTTCCATTGTTGTTTGACGTAGATCCAGCTTCCTTAGAGCAAGACCTGGTGTCCTGTTTGGCTGCCATGTACTTAACAGAGTGCACAGTTTGGTCAGGAGTCAGAAAAACTCACATGACACCTTGCTTTTGGTCTTTCTTTTTATGGAAACTTTCCTAGAATTAAACATGTAAAAGATCAATGCGCCTCCAAAACTGCTATTGATGGCTACAGGTCTCATCCAGGTCATGTTATGTTATCTGTAGTGTTATAGTGTGAAACCAATTAGTGTGAAATGGTAAATAATTCAGTGACTGTACTTGAAATATAATAACCGAGTTTTTATTTTTTTTGTTCCCACAGGTGAATTCAGGCAACAATGACATCGTATTTTCCACGTTAAAACCACTCAGTAATGGACTTTTTGCCTGAACATCATTCTCGTCACATTTCTAATTGTGTGGATCCCTCATTTTGTATGTCTCCTTTATGTCTCATTCATTTCCGCATTAGCAAGTAATCTCTTAATGGTCATTTCTAATTCCACTGTGATATTTGAGAGGTATTAGTTTGAACAGGACGTGCAATTTGAGTCTTGTTCCTGACTTTTCAAAAAGCCCTACCAGTCTTTGGGCTTCTGGTGACCATCCAAGGAATCCAACTGGATTCTTCTATTTGGAAGAGGAAGATAATCTAATTTACTAATTTATAATCGCTTCTCCCAGGATCGCTCAGTTGTCCTTAACTGAGATAGTTCAGTAAGTTTTGTTCACAGCAGACTTTCCACAGTCCAGCAAGAGTTGTATGCATAGAGTTCGAAGTCAGCCCCTTCCGATTATCCTTTCCATAAGTGTCCCAGTTACTGCATTCTACATTTTGGCTCCATTCTTCAAAAGTATTGAAATACTGTCTCACAGAAAGTCATATCCTTAATTCAAAAGGAATGTTTGAACTCAGTCCAATATTCCTGAAAAACACAGCTCTCAATTCATCCTTTGACCTCCTTCTGTGCAACGCCCCTGAAGACTGCATCCCTCCAAATGCATGCTTTCACAACCATAAAAGAACTTTTAACAATCCTACAAGTATGTGATAACTTAAATACTTTTAAAATAATTTGCATATAATTATATGGGTATAAATGAAGAGAGAGATATATCTATTTGGGCCAATAGGATGCCAACAAATTTCATAGCTGGTTGCAGTTTGTTAAATAGAAGTTTATTTTCTAATAGTGAATTTTTGAGTATATCCTTGTCTGTATATACCGTATAAGTCATTACTCAGAAATATTTTATATTTTAGTACCACTTGATAAACCTTTTCAGCGTTTTAGATGACATTTAGCTAACCATTAACTGTGCATTTTTACTGTATGAGACAGTCAAGTGCTATCTGAGTGTGTGAATGCGTTTTTGGGGAGATTGATCTCTTTTGTTGCTGCTATGTAAGGATGATGTTATCTGTAAGCTACATATTACTAACATAAAAACTATAAACATTATTTGGGGGTTAAACATATAAAAGCTAAACCAAACCTTAAAAGATGCTGAGGTCACTTAAGCTTTTTAGGAAAAATTATATTTAAGGTATCTCAGTGTTGGAGATTTAAGAGGACAAATGCTACTGCAGAATATTTAGGAAAATATATGTATTTTACTGTTCTACATATTTCAGTTCAGTCCTGACATGCTGCTTATATGCTCATAGTAAATGAAGAAGTTTTACATATTCAAGACGTATTCGTTTCTGAGTAAATTCTGAATCCATCACACGATTAGATTGTCGTGTTTTTATTAAACTATGTTCAGCCAGGCAAAATGTTTATTAAATGCATTTTAGCACTGGATGCTTTAACCACATTATGTTTTTAAAAATATATTTTTAAAGAAAAATTCATAAAGGATTTAAAAAAATATTATTCTTCCCAAATAAGTAACGGAGTTGTGTAACTCGACATTGCTCCTGACTAAAGGAAACAGATGCAGGAAAACAATCCCAGAGAGAAGGCATGGACTAAAATATTTCAGTCTGTATACATCATGGCATGACGTTACAACCTTGAACGAAGTTCCGAACATTGAGTCCGTAACAAGATGGTGGAGGAAGCAATTCAGGAACAAGTTTAATGTGTAACCAGCGACCAGTGCTGTCTTGTGTTGTGGCTTCCTAGATTGTTGCAATAAATTACTCATACAATAGTCATTATTTTTGTGCAGTGTGCACGGCCTCGCTAACAGTAAACAGGAACACAACTATAAACTGCAGGACAGAAGTGCTGCATTATGACATTTGTCCTTCAGGTAAAGCTTGTACTCTGCGATCAAATCCACATTACCTGATTAGAATGTATTTCGAATTCTGGAACAAGTTGTTTGACCTTCACGGTGTGCCAAAAGCAAGAACACAAAGGGCAGGGATTTAGGGCTAGTCGTTATCTAGCAACCTGCACAGACACATAAGTCCAAACAGGTGGTTTTCAAGTGGATAAACAGATCATTTGTACATGTTTTTATACTTCATTCGGGTGGTCTTAATGCTTCATGTGTTCATAAGCATTGTGATTTGATGTAGAATCTTCAAAAAGTTTTAATTTTCCTTTTATTTTCATATTTAATTAATATGATGATGTGTGGGAACAAATCTGTTCCAGGTCAATGTTTCCCATGTCTGCTATTTTTCTTGGAGGAATATTGGACAAATATAAAAAACATGTCTTGTACAACTCAGTACTTATTACTGGTGTATTACTAACGAACTGGAATCCTTATGTAGAAGTGTTTTGATGTACAGGGTATTTTGTTAGGTTTTCCCCTCCACTTAATATGTTTTATGATTTGCCTTGTAGTGGCTTGTTATTTTGAACTTTAAAACCACTTTCCCTTGAACAGCGAACTCTCCGTGTCTGCGTAAACCACTCATTCTGTTGACCGTTGCATTGGCTCGACCGCACCCAACACCCCCCTTTTTCCCCCTCGCTACATCCTTTTTCCTTGAACCATAAGAATGCCGCCTTCGTTTGTCTTTTGTTACCCGAGTAGGAATGCTGAGGGACTTTGTTCCATCCACCCCAATGCTCCGATTCAATGCGTTTAAGGCTTTATGTGGAACTTTAGTGCTTAATTGAACCCTCCCAGATCTGCGGCTATGTGTTTCTGGAAATGAAAACCAAACCTATGAAGGACCACACGAAACAAGCTTTCCTTCTGAACGCGTTTAAAGTATTTGTTCCCCGTCTAACGTGCAAATCTCGTCTTGGTTTAAAAAAAAGCATTTATTTGTTTACCTGCTTTAGACATTATTGCCTCAACTAGCTCTTGTCAATGTAGAGTTGTCAATGCTCCTCATATAAACCACCCCAAAAATTTGTGTCTTTGGTCCAATGTACTGCTCTTTTCTCATCGTTTATGCTTTGCATGGAATCATCCCTAACAACCAAACAATAAATGAATTACTCAATATGATAAACCATAACTGTTGCACACCTTTTTAAGTGATTATTTTAGCTAATGAGATCTGTGAAAAGTCAGAATGTTAAATGCTTGAAAACTTATTTATTAATGGCAATATTAGAACCTCTTTCTAATAGCTAATTAATCTGTATCTGTATGAAGTATTGCATATAACCTGCGCATAGTATTCTGTTACCAATAGTTAGCAACTCAATATGAATATGAAATGAGTTTCCATAATCCATCAAAATAACTTCCTTTAGTCTGATTATATGTCAGATAAGATACGCTGTTGCACGATTTTATAAGTGATTTCCCGACAGGAAGTGTGGAGTTATTTCCAAAATGCTTAATGTTTCAGCATCATATCTCAAGCAGGAATATTATTTCCTAGTCATAAATAATAGCTAATTATTATACAATGTTCTTTGGACCTGGATATAGTCTGGTGTTACTATGAACATATTGGTCCCATTGTATGCACAGCATTTCTAAGGAACTGGAAGTGCTTCTATACTCTATAAAACAAACAATAAATGAATTATGCCGATTATAAGGCATTATTACACTGAATTATTTGAGCCAACAGGGTCATGAGTGAAAGCAAAACGCTATACTTGAAGACAAGACGCACAAAAATAATAGCTAATAATCTTTGGTTACTTCAGTCACATGGGGGACACATAAAAGATAGAATAAGATAGAAAAAAAATCTATATCTATATTTATATATATGTATACACACACACACACAAACACCCACACACACACACACATTCATTCATTCATTATCCGAACGCTTAATCCCAACTGGGGTCGCGGGGGGACCGGAGCCTATCCCAGGAACTTTCGGGTGCAAGGCGGAGAACAACCCTGGGCAGGCGCCAACACACCGCAGGGCACACACACACACTCACACCTTACGGGGCCAATTGAGAGTTGCCAATTAACCTATAGCGCATGCCTTCGGACTGTGGGAGGAAACTCACGCAAACACAGGGAGAGCATGCAAACTCCACACAGAAAGACCCTACATACGTCCCCGGGGTTCGAACCCAGGACCTTCTCGCTGTGAGGCGGCAGCGCTAACCAATGCGCCACCGTGCCGCCTATATATACTGTATATACACTGCTCTCCAAAAGTTTGGAAACGCCCCTGGCAAAGTGGGGTTTTGGACAGTATTGCCATGAATCCTTTTTAATTTGTGATAATGTTGCACTGATATGGGACAACACAAACTATGAAAACATATTACATAAACAGTTTATTAAACAGTTATTAAATATAAAAATACTTAAATTTGGGATTCATCAAAATATCCACCATTAGCAGCTATTACAGCCCTGCATAATTTGGGCATCCGAGCGGTCAATGAACCAATCAATTGTTGAAGCTATTAAGGTGTGCTGACCCAAACATCTTCTAAAAACCTGGGCCAAGTTTAAACCAGTAACCAGACATCACAGCTGGCAAAGGGGCATGTCTGACTCTGACATGTATATATTGCCATTATTATGTAAGCAAAATAAAAATTATTATTGCTGGTATCCAAAGATCATGTCAAGTTACTTTAATGTATTTGCACCAAAAAATGATGAGGATTTATGCTGCTATCGTCCAAAACCCCACTTTGCCAGGGGCGTTTCCAAACTTTTGGAGGGCAGTGTATATATATATATATGTAGGAATATAAAAAATAGGAGTCTGAAATGCTTCTATAATCCACAATTTAATTATAATTTCCTTACATTATTCTAAGCTGTACTTACTCTTCTGTCACCAAGCAAATATTTAGCCCCACACTATGCACATATATAAAAAAAAAGAGCCTGTTCAAAGTTACAAGTTTCTTTTCTAATAGCATCCAGACACCTCAAAAGGAATGTACATCATCAAAGGCGAGTCTGGCTATAAAACCAGACTGTCACCAGACCAACAAACCACTCACTAAGAGAGCCACAGACGAAAACAATGTACCGCGACTCCCACAAAACAAACAATAAGCAGATATCTCCAGCATTGCTAAGAATGTCTTTACCAATGTGGACATCCCTGTAGAAAGTCCTTCAAGCTAGTTGGCGGCTATAATTAAGTTTGGTAGTATTGGCGGCAGACCGTTTCCATTTTTGCCAAACACAATCAGGTATTTACGGGCAAATGCCTTGATTACATTGGACGAGCTGCTGACGTGTGTTGTAAAAGTGTTTTCTATTTTTAACTTAACTGCAGGCATAATAAGAGCAACATGCGGTGCTTTGGAAGTTTCCTGTCGAAACAACACTCTAGCCGCAAAAATCACATGGCTCAAAGCATGTGAGACGACTGGAACACACACTGAATATCTGAAATATCCCAAAGAATTAGCGGGAAAATTTCTTAGAACAATGTTGGACCTTCGGGGAAATAACATTCGACTGAAATATTAACTACAGCATGGGATCATGGGAAGGATCTGCTGATAAACAAGTGCGCCCAGGACAAGTGACCACTATTTTTACTTTATTTCTTAAATACGAATACACAAGGTAAACACACAAATTGTAAAATGTGGCACATATGAAACAGTCGAGTTTTTCTTCATTTTTAAGAACATTCTAGATCTAATACAAGGATCCCAAGTAGAAAAAGTCGATTTTCTGCCTTTTCAACACCCTTGCTCTCTCTTGAGTGCACATTGTGCCACACGCTGAGGGCTGGACAAGAGCCCTTGGAACACTTGAGTACGCAGATGAAAAAAGTCACAGTCTAAAGCCCCAAGAGCTGCCACCGGCCGTCCCTGTGTAAACACAGGTTTGTGTGAACAGCTGGGTGTGTTTTCTGCATTTTACTGCAGTATCTCCAAGGCTGCATACCAGCAGTGAGTAATTCCGTTTGCCTCCTTGCAGCAGTGCATACATCTTTAAAAAAAAAAAAACCCAAAACCCCAGCCCAATCCGTCTGGGAGATTCAGATTCTGTTATTTCAGCATACATTCCACTGGTAACTTAAGAAACACTTGACATTTGAGTCTTTCAAAAGCTTCACATTCGATACACCAAAAATGCTGGTGGTCGTTTATTCTGATGGCGGAGTTTCTTAAAATCCCAGAACCTTGGCATGTGCAAAATGTAGACTACAAACATAAATCTAACAAAGAATCATTTACATTCATCATTTCCGTTTGATAGTACGATGCCTGCAAACTCAACATGACAAAAGGCAACTTTTCACAGTAAACAAATAAAGGCGGAAAAATGATGGCACTACTGTATTTAGGTTGCTGAGCCACTGAGATGCTTCCATCTTGTGGTCAGACTAATAACTTGCAACGACAAGAACAGTCCCATACTGACCGAAATGGCTCAGTTTAAACTTTTTTCTTCCTATTTTGGGACACTGTATCTTCAAAAGAAAATATTTACTGATTTTCATTCATTCATTCATTATCCGAACCGCTTAATCCCAGCCGGAGTCGCGGGGGAACTACCAGCCTAAGGCGGGGGACCGGACCAACCTTGACCGGGCGCTAACACACCCTCACATTCCCATTCACACCTTACGGGGCCAATTTCAGAGTCGCCAATTAACCTACAGTGCATGCTTTTGTACTGTGGGAGGAAACCGGAGCACCCAGCAGAAACCCAAACTCCACACGGGGCCCTACGGCCGACCCGGTGATCGAACCCAGGACCTTCTCGCTGTGAGGCAGCAGCGCTAACCACTGCGCCACCGTGCCGCCCGGTCGTTTGCTGATTTGCCGAAGCTTTTTAGCAATTTAGCAAAATAAAAAGGAATGTGAAACCTTTTGGGTAAAACGATTAATAAAAGTTAGTGTTTTCATTTTGTCTTCCAAGTTAAAAAAAAACAATCAGTAATAACTTGTTTTGAAAGTAATTCCAGAAATAAATAACTTCCACTGCACCACTAGTTAAGAAAAGTTGGGACAGGCCATCAAACTAAATAATGCCGGAAAATAAAATATCTTTTAAGCAGTTTAAGAGATCTTTAGGGTCTTGGATCATTTAGTGCGTTTTCAGTCAAGACCACACCTCACCTGAGGCCAAATACCTTCATTTTACACTAAAGAGTTTACAGCCAGACTCTCCGTTTCCCACCCGAGTGCTTCCTCTTTATCCCAGGTGATTAAAACATCCTCCACAACAGCGATTACCACCGTCTCCCACATCAAGCCGATTCTTCAGCAGTCAGCTTGGGGTCTCGCATGTCCCCGTGTGCAGCCGCAGCGCCCCCTGTCTGTGAAGTTTGCTCAGAGTTCTGAACTCCAGGGGCATGGTGTGAGGGCTGCTGCTGGATGTGTACTGGTACGTCAGCGCGTCGTAGTAGTGATACTTGACCGCTTTGCCCTTGGGGTCGCGAGGGAATGGCCAGAAGCCGTAGAGGTGGATCTCGTCGCAGAAGCGGGTAGCCAAGGTGTACATCAGGAGTCCAGTGGTGGGACGCTTGATCTGGACGCTGTTGGTCAGCCAGTACCTTAAAGGAGACAAGGAGAGTTATAATGGAGTACTTTTACACAGGTTTCAAGCGTTCCATATAAAAATAACAGGTTCGGACAACGAGCTTCGGTTTCCAACTGAGAACCAGAAGGACCTCGTGAGTGGGCAGAAATTTCTGCCTTCGAGCAGGCAGCACACATGGAGGCAAAGTCGGCGGTGCTCTGGCCTAGAAATTCAAACAAAGTTTTAAAGTGCCACAAGCAAGCGTTGGCTGGATTTTCAATTTGGCCACGGGGAGTTTATTAAAACATTTCCGTTTAAGCCACTTTAACTGATTTCAAACATTCTTATCCAGGGGGTCTTACGTTTCCTAATTCCTGGAGCAAATCTAGGTTAACGGCCCTGCTTTTATAGTGTCCAACCATGGACGGGAGTTAGTCATTTCTAGACTACAACTACGTTTAAGCAAAATCTCCAAAAATATCAGTGAATTTGGGAAACTGATCGATGTAGTAAACCACAAAAGCATTTCTGGCTGCTGAATTTGGGCGGCACGGTAGCGCGGTGATTAGCGAGAAGGTTCTGGGTTTGAGCCCCGGGTCGGCCGGGCGGCCCTTCTGTGTGGAGTTTGCATGCTCTCCCCATGTTCGCGTGTGTTTTCTCCAGGTGCTCCAGTTTCCTCCAGTTTTGCATTTTGTCTAATAAAATTCGAATCTTAGTTCCCATTCTCAAAAATCATATACCATTCCTTGGGTTAAGACAATTTTTTTAAACCCCCGCATCTATTTCTGCCATATTTGATTTTTCGCTAATTTGCATAAAATGAAAACTCATCTTTTTCGAACTCGTCCCTGGATTTTTGTCCAATCTGCATGCAAGTGGTATCATTTGAATCCCAAGACACTCTTCTTTAATTATTATCGAGCACATTTTTAATTTAGGTCTTCATTTTTCTGTAATATGCAAATACATGTGCTCGGCTTGGCATGGGACTGCAACACCACACACCGAGTGTCACAGAAGTCCGGCTCTGGGTGGGCTACAGCTTTGAAATTTGCCAGTGAGGTCCGGGACCCCACCCTCTACTCAGGTAAAAAAAATTGCGCCACTCCCCCCAAATTCGGGGGTCCAAAACCCCCTCCCACTACTCAGGCAAAAAAAAAACCAATTGCACTACTCTGCCAGTTGGTGGCGCTAATAAGCTATTTTGCGTTTTGCCTAATAACTTTTGAACCGTAGCTCCGTTTCTCAAAAATCTTATATCATCTTACTCCTTGGGTCAAGACGAATCTTTATAGACCCTCGCATCTATTTCTGCCATATTGAATTTCTCGCTAATTTGCATAATATGCAAAACCATCTCTTACGAACTAGACCCTGGATTTTTATCCAATCTGCAGGCAACTGGTATCATTTGAACCCCAAGACATTCTTCTTTAATTACTTTCAAGCACATTTTTAATTTAGGTCTTCATTTGGCTGTAATATGCAAATAAATGTGGTGGGCTTGGCATAGGACTGCAATGCCACACACTGAGTGTCATAGAAATCCGGCTCTGGGTGGGCTACAGCTTTGAAATTTGGCAGGTAGGTCTGGTACCCCTCCCACTACTCAGGCAAAAAAAAATGCACCACTATGCCAGTTGGTGGTGCTATAATAAGCTATTTTGCATTTTGCCTAATAAGTTTTGAACCGTAGCACCCTAGGTAAAAGGATGAAACATGTCATAGTTCAGCTGATAAAGCTGCAAACTGCATGGCCCCCGTAATCACTGCTTGCAGTTATATTTTTTAAGATATGTTTAGTTGGTGGCATAACGGTAGGGTCTTCGCCCCGTGGTCAGAAGGTCGTAGGTTCCAATCCAGGCCCGGTAAAGTTACCACTGAGGTACTCATGAGCAAGGCACCGTCCTCAAGCACTGCTCCCCGGGCGCTTGTTAGCTGCCCACCGCTCCTTCACGGACGGGTCAGATGCAGAGGTCACATTTTGCTGTGGTGCACTGTGCTGTGCTGTGTTCACAATGACAAATAATCACTGCCTCTTTTAGCCTCTTTTATAAGTGCACTGATTCTGACCTATGGGTAGTGATTAGAGAGATGGGTATCATGTACGTGCATTAACAGATGCTGCTAATGCAATTATCTCCAGACGCTGCTAAAACATCAACTGAGCCGTGCATGAAGATCTGCATCAGTGTGCGAATCAAGGAGAGTGCTGGTCCAGGTTAAGTCGCTGGGCAAGGCCAGGGTTTTAATCGATGGCTCTGCTCCGTCCTCCTTACGTAACATACTTTAGTTAGCACATTTTCCAATATTTACATGAATATATACATAAAGCTACTAAATATTCAGAGGAAAGCAATTTATGACAAACCAAGCACTTCACGACACTGTAACCTTCAACAGAGGTTAGCGCCTTGCGGCGTTCGAAGCAAAAAGGGAGCTTTAGTCTCCAGAATTAAAATGCCAGCCGTGGCTTTTCGTTGCACATGAGCGGACACACGCGTCTACCCAACCGGCTTTCGTGGCATGTTGTGAGACGGTTTGGTTTCCAGGTCCCAGGTCCCAGGTCCTGGGAATGCTGTTGGACTTGGTGGAATTCAATTCCATTTTTGAGCAAAAATCTGCCGGACTCTGCCAGACAGCTAAAACTAGGCTGCTTCCGGGTCATTCCGCAGGTCAAGTGTCCAAAGAATTTCCCAAGAGCCACGCAACAAAAAAAAAAGTAGGGTTAGACAAGAACTGCCAAACTGTCTCGGGAAATCTGTGAGGTCATCAGATGACATAAGAACCCAAGCTGTTCCAGAACTGCGGGTTGCACAACAAATTTAACACATTGCTGTTAGTGTTATTTCATAGTTTTGCTACACAGCGTAACGTCAAAAAGAGGAACTGGAGTTTCTTCTGCAGGTTTTGAGCATCTTTTGGTCAAACATAAATGATAAAAATCACTTACTAATTAGAGATGTAACCAATCCGATATGTGGATCGGTATCGGTCCGATAACGGCTCAAACGGCTGGATTGGGTATCGGTGGCATTGGGCCGTTCTATGGAGCATATTCTTGTGAGATGTTCCTGCACTAAAACCGAAGTGAATGCATAAAAACGCATAAATGACATTTTTCGCGACGTAAACACGCACGCTGTGTTAACGACCGCGCGCATGAGCGCCGTTACTCGCTAAAACGATTTTCCATCGTTTATTCTGGAACGCGCACCCAGCGCTTCATTGTGACGAGGCTCCGGGGCGCGCGCGGAGGATCGTGGGGAATGTAGTTCTCTGCGAAAGCAGCTCATTTTATCAGCCAAATTGGTTCAAAATGACAAACTTCAGTATTTCATTTTCAATTGATCAAATTTTTTCAGTTTTATAATGTTGTAGTGTAATCAATAAGAAAGAAGAAATATTCATATGGCCAAACGATGAATTTTTGAGAACAAATGTGACCCGATCTGCCGTAATGAGTCGGAAGTCGGCGTTATATTTATTTAGATACGGGCCGATTATGTTGAAAAACATCAAAAATAT